>VYZV01007263.1:80179-103162 GCA_013401275.1 Pandion haliaetus | reverse complement strand
GGACCCATGCTGGAGCAGTTTGCTCGTGAAGAACTGCATGCCGTGGAAGGGAGCCATGCTGGAGCAGTNAAGAACTGCATGCCGTGGAAGGGAGCCATGCTGGAGCAGTTCGTGAAGAACTTCAGCCCGTGGGAAGGACCCACGTTGGAGAAGTTCGTGGAGGACTGTCTTCCGTGGGAGGGTCCCCACACTGTAGCAGGGGTAGAGTGTGATGAGTCCTGCCCCTGAGGAAGATGAAGCAGCAGAAACAACGTGTGGTGAACTGACCGTAACCCCATTCCCTGTTCCCCCGCACTGCTGGCAGGGAGGAGGTAGAGAAAATCAGGAGCAAAATTAAGCCCAGGAAGGAAGGAGGGGTGGGGGGAACGTGTTTTAAGATTAATTTTCATTTCTCATTATCCTACTCTGATCTGATTGGTAATCAATTAAACTAATTTCCGCAAGCCGAGTCTGTTTTGCCTGTGATGTTAATTGGTGAGCAATCTCTGCCTGTCAGTATCTTGACTCATGAGGCTTTCATTATATTTTCTCTCCCCTGTCCAGCTGAGGTGGGGGTGGGGGGAGTGATAGAGGGGCTTTGGTGGGTGGCTGGCATCCAGCCAGGGTCAACCTACCACAACCTAGCAGGTTTTTTTTTTCCCCTAGAATATTTAAAGTATAGTCAGTAAGTAAAATAGAGTCTAGTTTATGCTAGGTGAGTTTAGCTGGTGGAAGGCAAGAGAGGGAAGGACAGATCTTTCAGCCATCTGAAGACAGGAATGGCTAGGAGGACTTAAACTCAGTGTTACTTTCTTTCAGTTGTTGGTTGGAGAGAGGTCTTGCTGGTAGGTAATCTCTCAGAAGAGCTGGAGCTGGAAAATTGTCCAATTGACTGGGTGGTTTTGTTAGATCATGTTGGGACTTGGGGTGATATAAGGCATCCTTTATTTGATTTTCTGGGAGAAGAATGGAGACGTTGATTTATATTTCTGTTCTGAATTATTAAGTAATTTATTTTACTGTGGTGTCAGGAGTTCTCAGCTGAGATCACATCCTGTCTGGCAGGACAAAATAAAAATACATTGTCACAACTGCAGTGCCAGTGTTGCTACAGGCTAAATAGCATGGTGATGTTGAACTATTTGCCTAAGGATAGAGAACAGGTAAATGGCAGAGGTGTGACCAGAGCTCCAATCTCAGTCTTTAGCTACTGGCCCACACAGTCTATTGAAGGCGTCTGATACTAGAAAAGGGGAGTTGCAGTCCAGGCTTCGCATGCAGTTTCACTGGAGATAATGATGGGATCTCCCCCAGTTTGTATCCTTCCCTGGAAAATGATGGGTTTTTATAATACCTGGCTGCACCTGTTTCCCACAGGCAGCTTTACTTATGTGTGCCAGCATATCCATAAATCCTGCAGTTATATCCATTAAGTTAAACTTCCTCCTTCCAGAGCCTTATTTCTACAGCTCTGCTCTTACCCAAGGTTTGGAGAACACTTTCCTGTGCTGGCAGCTGTGGTCTTCTGAATACATGACTTCAAAGTGCAGTGTATAATTCTTATGGCTGCACTTTTTCTTCTAAAAGCCACTGCTGGTTTTCTAATAAGGTTTGTTTCCTGTGGGAGAAATAGAAATGCCATGCTTCCTAGTGGAGATTTTTTAAAAAACTTTATTGTGTTTTTGATAAGTAAACAATGCAAACTAAAACTGAGTATAGCAAAGAACAATTTCTGTGCCAGACATTCTTCCGTACAGGTTGATGAAATACATTTCACAGCCATAATCCTCAGTCATCTGGTACACCAATTCCCCATTCCATTTAAAACTCCTGGCATTACTGCAATAACTGATGAAGCACTTATTTCAGGGATCAACGTTGAGGTCCTAGCTTCCTTGCTGTGTTTAATTAAGAAGATTACATACAATTTGTCTACCTAAAATAATAAGAAGGCATCTTATGTGCTCTATTTCAGTTGTCTTTGAAGCTGTTGGCCAAAGCCAGTAACCTCTCAGTAGTGATGGCCTCTGATGATGTTAGGAGCCCTCCCCTTAGAGCATCCGGCAGATGATGATAATCTGCCCCTCCTGTCAGAGCAGTGAAAAAGCAGTAGGTGCCATGTTCTGACACTTCTATGACTCATTTAATCTCCAGGCTGACAGAGCTATACAGACTATTAAGCATTCCCTTTATAGGTCTAACATTGTAATCGGAGTCTATTTTAAGTCTTTTTTTCTAAAAAGGAAAAATTACAATCAAGGAAATTTAATGCACTTTTACAGTAACTCTCTGTGAAGAGACTCGGGATTTTGTTTGGCTGCTGTTTTATCTTCCTTTATTTTTCAGACTAGCCTGAGGACACAAACTCAAGTAACGTGAATTCTTGGGACAAATCGTTCAGTTGAAAGAGAAATGGAGGGTTCCTCTGCACTCCTTTCCCACCCACACGTCCACTGTGCCCAGGAGGGGCTAGGAGAGGGAGTCGAAGGGGATGCAAGGCTTTTGAACCATCAGACAGGTGGCATCCTCAGAAGTAGCCTGGCACCGTGGCAGCATGCTTGGGAGAGACAGGGAGCAGGAGAGCACTCCAAAGGAGCTGCTGCCTTTTCTGTGGAGAGGCCTGGGTACCTCACAAGCAGAATGTTGCATATCTGGCTGTGAGCCAGAAGGCAACATTGCCAGTATGGCAGTTCACTCAGCAGCATGACTGTCCTGACAAGTGAGGAGAATAATAAACCAGCCTGGAGAGTCAAGTTGTGCAGACCATTACCACTCTTGGAGGTCAGTGTCCTTCTGCACCCTGGGCTGTTTGGGGTCTTACACACTTGAGTCACAACGGTAACTTGACTGCTTTGCTTACACAAGGTGCTCAGAGCCTGCATGGGATGGCAGACCTATGGCAAAGCCTCTCTGTTCTCCTTGAAGGGATAATGAGTTTCTGCAGGGCAAGTGGCAGAGTCTAGGCGAGCACTTTTTTTCGTAGAAACTTCTCATTTATGGTCCTGGCTTTGCAGCATAGAGAAACAAAAAGAAGTACAGTGTGATGAATACAGTGGAAGAGGTGGTGTTCTTCAGGGAGCAAAATACATGAGAGACACCTTGCAGTTTCTAGCAAGGGAGTTTGTCAGCTTTAAATTTTTGCAACTCTTTCTTGGTAGAATTACTTGCCAGTCTGATAAAACAATATCTAACCCATATACATCCCAATACACCCTCCCTTTGCAAGGTAACCAACAAAGAGAAAATGCACACTTTTTTTTAGGCAGTGATTCCCATTCTGGCTGCCTAGTTCTGAACTTAGTTCTGTGTGAATTCCCTAATGGTCAAAACATAAGCCACCTTAATAACTGAGCATCCCATCATCAACACAAAGGGTGCCTTAGCTCCTGCACTTACAGATACCGTAAAGTTGTAGAAAGGTCTGAACAAAGCTGGTGTGGGTGGGAGGAGATGGGGAGGGGAGGAGGTTGGCTTGGAAGCTGTGCTGACAGATCACTCATCCAGATTTCCATTCTGAGGAGTGAGTAAGAGGCCTCAATAATTACTCTACGGACAACTTCCTGGAATACCTGATGGTCCTGTGCTGGATTTTGGTGTTTTGATGAAAATCCTGACTTGATATGTAATGAACCCCCCCATTTCTGAAACTACAGGATTCAGTTTTTTAAGTCATCTTCTACAGTATTGCAAAGAACAGTGGACAAGATTATGCCTGCTTAGCTGCACAGATATTAATAGGTTTGCAGGATTTGATGTTTTAGGAATTTAAGGCTAGCCTAAGTGTCTCAAATTGTACATGAACATTATTATGTGTTGCATTTCTCTGCTGCCCGCCTCTTCAATATTTACTGCTTGAAAAACAGTTAAGTAACGGAAATGTTCTCACTTATTACTTACTTGGTTATAGTATGCTCATCTTTTCTATGAATTAAGATGTTTTAAAAACATGCTACATACTAAATTTTTTTTTTTTTAATAGAACTTCCTGTATATATTGGTTTCTATATAGAATCCTGCCCCCTGCCCCCGCACCTTCCCCCCAAATTCTGGACCTCTCTTGTTTGTACTTGAGTAATGATTTTTGCTTCTGGACATGTCAGCTAAGCACTAGCAGTATAAATGCTCAGAGAGTCATACACTTCTCTGTTAACTACCTGTCTGAAATGGCTCGGGATTAATTTAATTTAAAAAAAGGTTGGAATAAGGGATACTTAAAAATTTGCTTCCTGCAGTGAATATTTCACCTGCTAAAATGTGAAAGACTCTATTTTTTGAGAAAAAGCATTTACTTTTGAACAATTTTGTGGCATTTTTAATGTTATTTTCATTGTAATAAAAAGGGGTTTTTTTGCATACCATGAGCCTGAATATTGAAGGTGCAGTAATAGTTTGGAACTAGATTCCAGCTTTTAAGTGTAATACCTGGTTTTATTTGGTACTCCTCTTGGATTGCCCCAGGAAAATGCTGCCCCTCTTTCAGCAGCCCTCCTACCAATGTCACTTGTGCTGGTGACAAAGGCTCTTAAAGCGCTGCTTATCCTATTCTGGGTAATCAGCAGTAAGAATAAGTGAACCTCAGCTGGACTGGCAGCCCTTCTTGCAGTGCAGAGAGGGGGGAAGATCTTGCACTGCTCCCACTTACTTAGTTGCCCTTCATTAGGTGTCTGGAAACCATTCTAGAAACCTGCAGCCCTTTCAGCACTGTAAATGGGAACACTGCAGTAGGCAACTCCTTATTGTACAGACATGATGCAGAAGCAAGGCCTTGGGTGCATACTTGAGGATTTCGCAGAATCATTGAGGTTGGAAGGGACCTCTTGAGATCCGGTAGTCTAATCTTCTTGCTCAATGCGGGGTCAACTATGCAGGTTGACCGGGACTGTGTCCAGTTGGCTTTTGAATGTCTCTAAGGACGGAGACTCCACAACCTCTCTAGGAAACCTGTGCCGCTGCTCAGTCTCCCTTGCAGTAAGAAAGTGTTTTCTTGTGTTCAGATTGAATTTCTTTTTTTCAGTTTGTACCTGTTGCATCTTTGTACCTGAGTCTGTCTCCCTCATCTTCATTTCCTCCTTCCCATCAAGTATTTATGCACATTGAGTATCCCCTGGAGCTTCCTCTTCTCCAGGCTGAACAGCCCCAGCTCTCTCAGCCTCTCCTCATATGAAACAAGCTCTGGTCCTATAACCATCTGAGTGGCCCTGAGCTGGACTTACTTCAGTATGTCCACCTCCCTTTTGTACTGGGGGGGCCCAGAACTGGACACAGCACTCCAGATATGACCTCGCCAGTGCCAAGTGGAGGGGAAGGGTCACTCCCTTAACCTGCTGGTGATGGTTTTGCTAATGAAATCTGGATGGCTGTTGGTCTCCTTATCCCTGAGGGTGCATTAGATTTGTTGTTTCATATTTGAAAAGAAGCACCAGCCTGAGCACAGGAAGACCTGCCCGGTAGTCAGTCCCCTGACCAGCTGTTGAGAAAGCTGTTCCACAGAGTTGAAAGCATATTCTCCAACAGGAGCTAATTACCAAATGCAGTAGGGCTTATGCTCATTCATCTTGCTGTCAGGACACTCCACACAGCACAGAAAGCAATTCAGCAAGCAGAATATAAGCCCCAGGTGGCAAAGCCTGAGAAATGAGTACAACTCTATGAAATAGCTCTAATGTCCATGGCAAATAGGACTGTTACGTTAGCCCGAGAGATTATTATGTTTGGGGTTTTTTTCTCCTTTTTAGTGACTGTCTATGAGACAAAATAGATATTCTTCATTTTTAAATGTGAAGAAAGAGAAATACACACGTGGAAGCCGACTGCTTTTCCTGGCAACTAATAAACCCAGAATACTCCTTCTCTGCAACTAAATATTGTCATTACTTATTTGAGCATCTTTCCATCACCTATAGTAAATAGAGAAGTGTTGTATGAATGCCTCTGTCTTGACAGACTTCCCTGCTCCCCGGGATAAGAAGTGTAAGTCTTCTAACATTGCTACTTATCTGGGGAAAGAAGGAAATAGCAGAGTAAAACATACTAAACTTTTCTGATCTTAAAAATTTTGGCACCCTTTTAAGAGGCAACAGATCTTTACATCCTGAAGATGACTATTTGGGACTCTTTGCAACAGAATTAATGGAGTGTGGGCCTTCTGCAATTTCAGGGCACCACTGCCAATTTCAGTTTTAGAGAAACTTCACTTGCCTGTGTAATACTTTTGTTTCTGTTAATTTTTTTTCAAGTTAATATAATATATCTGGTGTTTCCTCACTGCCATGAGAAGATCCCAGCAAGATTTCTGGAGGCTTTTGGAATAAAAGCCGACCTGACAGTTTTACGAAATGAACAAACATTTAATTTTTTTTTAGATAACCTGGAGTTGCAGCCACTATAACTCAAGATATTACTAATGTCTTCTCTGTTTCTAGCTGTGGTCTCCACTAGAAATTATGGTACATACAGGAACTAAAAAATGTCTCAAATTTTAAGTTAAAGTTAGATTACTGTGTAGCAGGAAGGGTGTAGTAGAATTTTTAAGTTGTACTTTAACATAAATAATATTTAATAGAAAAAAATGAGAAAAAATATTTAAGGGAAAAAGATAACTTGTAGGACAAAAAAATGTAGTGACTGTCATAACAGAAGACCTGACAAACAAATTATAAATAACTTTTGCTGGTGAGATTATGGTTGTTTAAGAACTTGATTTGTCCTAATGTGGTTCAGACTCCTCTGAGAAACTAAAAGCATGATGCAGTCATACAGAAATGTGGCTAAATACAGAGCCTTTTTACAAAGGCTTAGTTTGTGTTAAAGCATTATAAAAACGGTTGAGGTTTTCTGAGTGAACTGACTGAGTAGTCTTAAAATGTCATCCTTTAACTCAGATCTCAGACCAGAGGGACTGATTTATGATGAGGGATGGATCTGTGCTTGGAAGATATGAAGAGCCCACCATGGGAAAAACCTTACAGAGCACAAGGCAGGGAAAGGGTAAACAAGACAACACCAGGATTTCAAGTCAGCTGTCAGTTTACTGATGAGAAAAGCCTTCAGCGTATGGGAAATGGTTTGATATTAATAACATATAGTTGAAATACAACCTTCAGCAAAGTCTGGTCTGTTCTTAGTTCCAGAGTTTAAGTGGTGAGAACATCAGTTCTCTGTAGGCAAATAAAGTCTAAACTTTAAAACTGAGAAGAGTTTTCTGCTTAGATTGCCTCTGCTGAATTAAAGGACCTTGGAATATCAATTGTAAGGTGTCGAGGTTTCTATTTCAGCTCAGTTGGTAACAAAGCACCATGACGCCGCTCACTCAATCCCCACCCTCGCGCCTGGCCACATTGGGATGAGGAGAAAATCCAAAGGCAGGCTCGTGGGTCGAGACAAGGACTGGGAGGGATCACTCCCCACTTATGGTCACGGGCAAAAGACAGGCTCAACTTGGGGAAGAAACAAAATCCATTTCATTTACTACCAATCAAATAAAAAAAACCTACAAGGGTATTGGGAAGGGAAACCAAACATCAGAACACCTCCCCCCACCCCTCCTGCCTTCCCGGCTCAGCTCCATTCCCGGTTCTTTCTACCTCCTCCCCCCAGCAGCGCAGGGGATCAGGGGATGGGGGTTGAGGTCAGGTTGCCACATATTATCTCTGCCGCTCCTTTCCTCAGGGGGAAGATTCCTCACTCGTCCCCTGNGTTCTTCCCAAACTTCCCTGGCGCGGGTCCTTTCTGCGGGCTGCTCTCCAGTCTCACACTGCTCCAGCGCGTTTTTTACCATGGAGTTATGGCCATCTTTGGGAGCCTCCACTCCACCGTTCACCTCCATGGGCTGCAGGGGGACAGCCTGCTGTCTCACCATGGGCTGCAGAGCCATCAGCCTCCTCAGGCGCCCCTCCTCCCCCTCCTTCTTCACTGACCTCAGTATTGGCAGAGGTGTTCCTCTCACATTTCCCCCACCCACACACTGCCGGTTCCCCTTCTTCAATCTGTTCTCCCAGAGGCGCTGCCACCGTCACTCCCTGTCTGGGCTGCAGAGGCAGGTCCGACTCTTTGGCGCCAGGGGAGCTTCCAGCAGCTTCTTAAAGGGGCCACCTCTGCAGCCCCCTCCCCCACTACCAAAGAAAACCGCGCCACACAAACCCACAACACAAGGTAAAGGGTGATTCCTTATTACCTGTATGTTTACATTGGAGTAGTAACCCCAGACACTCCATGCCTTAGCTGTTTTTCCTTGTCTGTGAGCTACATAAACAAGTGCCACATTGCGTCTAACTTTGGTTTTCTTCAGCATCAAGGGAAGATGAACTGATGTAAGTGGGAAAAGAGAATTGGTTACAGATCATTATGAATGGACTGATTTGGGAGATCACAGTCTGGATGTAAAAGCGATGAAGAGTAAATAGTGCCCCTAATGATAAGAACCATTTTTTGGAAGCTCCGTATCACTGAGCACTACCAATTTTGTTTAGATTGTGAGTGTCATGTATTTATATTTTAGTTAGATTAGCCAGAGGACACAATAAGAATTTATGCTTCCTTTATACTAATTTTATGAAAGCTTTGAGAAAATATATGGTGCCTATTGGCATGGAGCACACTGGTACCAAATACCTTGAATAAACATAAAATAGCAGAATGGATTATAAGGGTGCAGTATTTTTAATTCTGTATTAACAGCCTGAAAGTTTGGTTTACCGTGTTGTAAAACTCTGATCTGAGAACAGAGGCAGATTGGCATGTGGAGCCGAGGGACAGGGGATACATGCTGGGATATTTGGCAGCTTAAGCCCAGGGATAGCTAGTTGTCCAGAAGAAGGAAATTATAAGAATGTGATATGCAAGGTGGAAAGGTAGCCATAAAGAGAGGCATATTGATAGTGCTACCTCCCACTGTTAAATGGTGGGGTAACTAGTAATATTAATGAAGATAGCCATTGCACATTTGCTCTAGGTGTCAGAACAGCCTGAAAAATGCTGTGTGGTGGCAGCTGAGCCCCCACCCAGCTGCTTGCTCACTCCCCCACAGTGGAACAGAAGAGAGAATCAGAAAGGCAAAAGTGATAAAACTTGAGGGTCAAGATAAAGACAGTTTATTAAGTGAAGGGGGAAAAAAGAAAAAAACCCTATGTGATGCAAAGGCAATCACACCAGACTGATGCCCAACCAGTTTCTGAGCAACAGCTGCCTTGGAAAAACTGCCCCCAGCATCATTGCTGAGCATGACGTTACATGGTACGGAATATCTCTGGTCAGTTTGGGCCAGCTGTCCTGGGTGTGCAGCCTCTCAGGCTCCTTTCTACCTCTGACCTACTCACGGTGGGAGCAGTGGGAGCAGAGTGAGAAACAGAGAAGGCCAGATGCTGTGCAAGCACTGGTCCAGCAATAGCCAAAATATTATTGTGCTATTAACAGTCTTTGGGTTACAAAGCTAAAGTACAGCACAATATGGGCTGCTCCAAAGAAGATTAACTCCAACCCAACCAGACCCAGTACATTCTGTTAAACACTATCAGTTGAAACCAGTACACAGGATGGAGGAAAGGGCTGGTTATGCTGAAACAGCATGGCTGGAAGGAAATTCTGTGCATTGTGACACACACTTGGACATCCCAAAATACTTAAGTTCTCCTGTAAATTCATTTAAAACAGCATTTTCTACACTACTTCACTGAAGGTGGGTTTCATGCTTGGATAACAGCTTGTGGAACACAGTCCTTCGCCTTTCTCCACATTTTTGTTTAACATTTCAGTCCACAAAAAGTGTATTTTCAAAAACTCTTTACTGGTGGAAGAATTGCTCCACTGGTAAACGCAAAAGTTACTGCTCTTCATCATGTTGAATGTAGGTTTAAGTACAGTGAGGGAGCCACTGTAGCCACATCAGGTTTTGGTTTTCTTGTACGTCTAATAAGAAATTCAGTTAATTGCGCGTTCCGTATTCACAGGTGGCAAGTTTGCTTTTGTGCAGGGACAATGCTTGGTCAATGATTTGCACTAGTTTTGATGGATGCTTAAATATCTGCTTGGTGGTGAAGTCTTTATATTGATGTAACGTGCTGGAGCAAAAGACCAAAGAGGATTTTTAGGTACTGAGAAAGGGTGAGTTGGACAGGTGGGTGGACACATACATATGTCATGGGATTTCAGGTACACAGCCTTTACTCATGGCAGCTCGGAGAGAAGGGCAGAGTGAAAGTAGGGCAGTTGGTACCCACCTGTATAGATCTTTCTCCTAACATAAAGCTCAGCATTGCTTTCCCCAAGACAAAGGGGATCCTAGAAATCTTTGACAACATGTGAAATTTCCAAAATGCCCAACTCTCTTCTTCAGTGACACTTTTGCAACTGGAAATTCCTGCCTACATTCATCCTCAGCTCTTGTGAGGCATTGGTACAGGTTGGTCACAGAACAGACAGAACCCCTCCTCGTCCCATCCTCAGAGGCCCTGAAACCCTTCCCTACACTGGTAGTTGGGTAGGTACTATGGAGGGTGTGGGCTCCCAATGGAGGCAATACTTGGGGAGCAACAGTAATTTCTCCTCGTGACTAGACAGGTGGTGCAGTTTAAGAGCAAGAAGCAGCAGAGAGCATCCACAAAAAAACAGATGATTCCAATATAGAAGCAATCTCTGCCACTCTTGGGTGGGAACAAATGGGGACAAAGTTTCTGCCTCAAGGAGTTGGCAATACAAGGCCTGAGCCTCTCTTGGGAGCTATGGATATGGTGTTTTGGTTTTTCTTTAGGAGGGAGGATACGGTCAGAGCAAGAGAACAGTTGATCAGCTCATGAAACAGAAGGCTGGACAACTGATTGTATTGACAATCAGTGTTTGTCACTTTCCTAAAATGACTGATTGATAAGAATTGAAATCTGACAAAAATATGAAACTCAAAACCCACCAAGACTCGGTCTTCTTGAAGTCAGCTGTCCCTCCGTAGTTTTAGGTGCAGAGACTAATACTTCTGCACAGAATTCACTGTTTGAGGGATACTTTTACACAGAACTAATATTGATTATTGCCTCTTCTCCTTGCACAACTGTCTGTTTTAATATCCTGGTTTATATGTGCACATGTTATAGTTTGAGAATAACTGTTTTTTCCCTTACATGCATAATAACTGAGAATATTCATTATTGCAATTTAAAAAAGCCCAATTTGAGATAACTCAGAATGTAATGCACTTTCTTTCAGTGTTGGCGTTTGACAGCTTTGAATTTGGATTCCAAAGAGAAATTTCTAGGATGAGTGAAGTACGAGGTCTCTGACATACTTCTCCTATGCATGATTTTTCTAACAAGTATTCACTGTGTAGCCTTTGCAACAATAGTAGTGAATGAATGCCATTGTAATTTAGAGAAAAAAGTAAAGTGAGGGTCATACCAACAAAGTATTCTAGAAGAAAATGGATAAAATATAATGAAAACCTTTTATTTCATTAAATTGAATAACCCATCTGTGGGTGATGAAAGTGTGCTTTTACCTTACACAAGAAGAAGAACATATGGCTGAAGGTAAATTGTAAGATACGAAAAGGTTGAATTTAGTTTAACATTTATCTTGTAGACCAAGGACTTTGAAAGTCAACAGATATCTCCCTGCTCTGCAGAGGAATTTAGATTTCCCTAGACCTCTATGTCCTTTGAATCCTGCAGTGATACAGATATATGTTTTAGTTTGGCTGGCAGCCATGGTAAAACATGCCAGATAGTTAAATATTTTATATAATGCTTTCAACCACTCCACTTTATTATCAGAAAATAAACCCACCTTTAAATATATGAATTGGGAAATACATGTTGTGTAGGAAATAATTGATTTTTGTCCTTTGATGACACAGGACCTGTTCAACCTAAGCTGAAAAGTGAGCATGGGTCCTGCCTTTAAGGTGAAAGGGGATAGATTTTTACCAAAGTGTTTTCCTGGATTCTCTAGCTGCTTTTATTCTTACCAAGCATGCCTTAAATCTTTTTATCTGTGCTTCACCATCATAAGGCAGGCTGAATATAGTGCCATCAGCACAAGCTTTACTGACTTCTAAACAGTTATCAGTACAAGCCTTTTCAAGTTCATATCAAAGATGCCATCTGCTAATAGTGATAGACCTGCTTACAATGCTCTCTGGGTTGTAACTGGACAAGAATTCACTAGAAACAATGGAGACTGGGCTTCAAATATTTTCAGTAAAAAGGGTCTATCTGCTAAATTAAAAAAGGAAAAGAATTTCTGGGAGGATACACAAGAAGTGATATTTGTGTATTGATTCCTCTGAATAAGCAGACTCACTCTTTATGTCTCCCTTAACAACATTGTCCTGGTTTCATCTGGAATAGAGTTAATTTTCTTCTTGCAGTACAGTGCATTTTGGATATATAGTGTGAGAATAATGTTGATAATACACTGATGTTTTAGTTGTTGCTAAGTAGTGCTTATCCTAAGTTAAGGATTTTTCAGTTTCCTGTGCTCTGCCAGCGAGCAGGTGCACAAGAAGCTGGGAGGGAGCACAGCCAGGACAGCTGACCCAAACTGGCCAAAGGAATATTCCATACCATAGGGCATAATGCTCAGTATATAAATTGAAGGGAGTTGGCCAGGAGGGGTGGATTGCTGCTCCAGCATCAGTCAGCAGGTGGTGAGCAATTGCATTATGCATCAGTTGTCTATTTTTGTCGTTTTTAATTATATTCCTTTTCATTACAATTATTATAAAAATATTTTATTATTATTATTGTTAGTATTACATTTTATTTTACTTTAGTTATTAAACCATTCTTATCCCAACCCACACATTTTACTTTTTTCTCCAGTACTCCTCCCCATCCCACTGGTAGTGGGGGAGTGAGTGAGTGGTTGTGTGGTGCCTAGTTGCTGGCTGGGCTTAAACCATGACAGACCTAAACCTAAAACAGTCAATAACATGCTTGGAAGTTTTGCTTAAGTTTTCCTTTTCATCCTACTCTACCAGCTTTTCTTTGGCTCTAACACAAGATTTATTTTACTTTGTTTTGCTACTTTTTTGTCTGCCAATGTATACCTTTTATATAAATGAAGTACTTCCCTCTTTCACACTTTTAATGCACACATTATTTCAGTAGCATTGTTATCAATGCTTTAGTGATATATGACTAACTCTGGTGAGTTACTTTTTCCTTGAATTGAGTTTTTGTTTGCTTGTATAACAAGGCTTTCTTAATGGAAATAGGAATAAATAAAGCAAATGTTCTGACATTGGTCTGATACTATAAACACTTATGCACTCTCCATGGGATACTAAGGGAAGCTACCTACCTGAACAGTTAGATCTTTCAGTTAGTTACTAAAATCCCTAATGGAAATGCAGGTACAATTGTTATATTTCACAGGACTCCCCTGTTTCCACTGAGCCTTTTATTTATTTATTTTTTTATCCATTAATACAAAGTTATTTAAAACAATCTTTTGAAACCCTGTTGTACACATAGCAATGAAAAATGGGATAACAGTACTATGTACCACTTACTTTGAAATAAGTTTAGTTTAACATGAACTCTTTTTCCCTCTCTAAAAGCCTATATATTCTGAGTACAGAAGCAAGGAAGAAAACCCCAAAGAAAATTATATAATAAAAAGAAAGTAAGTAAAATTATTTTGAAGAGCAGATCTTGTTACTATCTTTCTTTTTCATCTCTCAAATTTTCCATGACTTAACCTCATTTCTCAACTTCTGATTCATCTGATTCTTGCCTGACATTGCGGTGGAGTGAACAGAGAGTACATTGACTACCAATGTTAATTTCAGCTGTACTCTATGTATGAATGGATCTTGCAGGAGCTCTACAGAAGCTTGGCAGGAGCTCAGGCACCATATCCACAGCTCCCAGGAGAGGCCCAGGCCTTGTATTGCCAGCTCCTTGAGGCAGAAACATTGTCCAAATTTGTTTCCACCCAAGAGTGGCAGAGGCTGCTTCTGTACTGGGCACGATTTGAGATTTTCTCTAGGAATGTTAGTCCATGTCAAAGACCTTGTAACAAGTTGGCCTTTCTGGACACCTAATAAGCTTTATTTTTTGTCATCTGTACAAGTATTTCCATTCTATGTTTAATGCCATGTACCTGCCCATATGTGGGCACAGAACTGAGGGGATTGTATTTAAGGCATAGCATTCTGCAGTAATTTCAGCATATGCGCCTGTATCTTCAGCTTGTTTCTCCCTTGTCCTGGTGTCCTTATGACAATAAAAGAATTCCATATTTTACAGAAAAAGCAAGACCTAAAATCCTTTAATTGTTATAGATTGTCCCCTTAATCTCTTACTGAATTGCAAAATGAAACAAAGAAGAATCCAAATTAAAATTAACTGAGTTACTGAAAATCTGAATTATTTTTGATTGCATTTTTCCTTAACTTTTTCCTCAAGCTACAAATCATTGTGCAACTCAGAGAGCTCCAGTCAGTACTGAGTCTGTTCTCTTTCTGCCCTTTCTAACATGCAGCCAGGCAGTTCGCTTAAGGATGACACTGCAGAAAGAAGCTACAAGCTGCACAAACATGTGAAAAGGACAAGGAGCTGGTGACATTGTATTACAGGACAGGGCAGAGGAGCTGAGTACAACAGGCAATGATCAACATGGGGTGAAGTTTGAAAGGAAAGGACCTACCAGTGGGTGACAGTCTCGGAAGGATTTAGGATCTTTCAGCAGATTCTGTGCAGATAGCATTAAATGAATTAATGCTTAATGGCCTGTATAATTTAATTATTATGATTTCCTTTATAGCTTAGCAATTATAAAACATTTAATCAGTTGTTTGCTACATCATTAGACCTCACCTTAAATCACCAAGTACCTAAATAAAGCATTCTACTAGCTTCATTTTACAGTTCTGACTCATAAATAGAAATGGTGTCACTCTTCAAAGAATATGACCCCTGCGCAATATCCCTATGTCCTTCAAAAAACAGTTTGAAGTCTCAAAACCTTTGTCAGAGCTCCTCAGAAGAGCAAAGAGAAGTTTTAAAAGTAGGTACAAAACTAATTAAGAGTTTGAAAATGCAGTGGGGAGTAAAAGGTCAGTTTTGTCTTTGCAAAAAGTTAATAGCAGGACACCATGTTGCTGTGTACTCAGACTATTATCTTTTGTGTCTATAGATCCTGTTAGTAACCTCAGTTGGTCTGAAGATTACAGCATGGGGGGCAAGTGTGGCCAAAAGCCAAGGTCTGAGGAATTATGTCCCTCTCTGTGCACAAACCAGCATCCCATATGTGTGAAGCAGTGAACAGAAGCATCCCTCAGGTCTGGGCAAATGCCATAGAGTTAGAAAGTGAAAGCTGCTACTTAGGAAGCTTTGCAACGGCTGGGGCAGGAAAAGAGAAGGCTAAAACAGGGTCACTGGTGTGAACCAGCCACATTTTTGGAAATCCATACTAAAATAAATGGAAGCATTCACTGTGGGCATAGAATAAGTAATGGTGCAAAGATAAAACGCAGTAGAAGATGCAAAACAAGACATGTTTGTTAAGCCTTGGTACTTTTAAAGATGACTCTGAATTCCATTTTGAAGGAAGGCAGCTTTTTGCAGCTCTGTTTTCCATATGGCTTTTGCATAAGAAATGTCTAAGCTTTACTTTAGTCATATTTAGGAAAAACAATCTTCAATGCTTACCTGTCCTTTTAAATGAACAAATTATGCTTATAATTTCATAAAGCAATCTTTTATACAAGATTGTGTAATAAAAGATACTAGATCAACATTAACCACAATTTAAGGTAAAATTTCTGAAGTCTTCCTTCAAATTTTTATTTACTTCTTGTTCAGGTAGTCTTCCTGAATAACAAAGTATTGAAAATAACAGATATCAGGAAAGTAGTCCTCTCCAAAGCTTTATTTCTGTTTTTGCAAAGATATTGAATGGGTTCTGCAAAAGTCCTATCAAGTTCGCAGTATATTATATATTAGGCAAGCTATAATTCTTCCGGCCCATGTTATGCCATGTTATTTCTTGATGAACTCTTTGGTGCTACTCAGGGAAAGAGAAAGGTGACAGTAAGTTCAGTGCAATGGCACTTCTGCTTGCATCACACTGAGGAAATTGAAAAACAACTGTCTTTTCTTTACAAAGAAAAACATTATTTTAAAAGACATTTAAACAAAATAAATAAATAAAAATTCCAAGGAAAGCCCCATCCATTAGAAAGCCTATTAAATATTTACTGTATAGGATTAACAACACATCAGTCAGACATGAAGGGCTGACAGTCAAACTGAGCTTTGCATGACTTGTTAACCTTGATTTGGGTTCCTTTGTCAAATCCTCAGTGATTAATTTAATTTCACATTTGCATCAAATCAGAAGAAGATCCAGCACTGTTTTTACATTTTCTTTGCTTGCACTTTTTTGAAATCTTGGATACTCTTAAATGTTTGGGTTTTTTTTAAATATTATTGACAGCTGGTAAGTTGGCTGTGAAAAGTGTTCAAGAAAGTGTTTAACAAATGAAAAAGGAACTAGTCAGGCTGCAATGAACTTTTCAATTGCCTTCTTCCATTCAAAAAGGGGGGAAAAAAACATCTAAGATTATCACTGTCAAAACAACTGGGTTTTTTTGAAGGATCACTGAAAAGTAACTGTTCCTATGTGTACCATATATACTGGTGCATTTCTTCTCTTGCTTTTCTGTGTGTGAATGCCTCACTGTGATACCTGCCCTTGGCATCACTAATGATGTCAGCAGTGCCACTATGGGGAACAGCCAGTAATTTCCCACAAAGCCTGAATGGCTACATTGGGTTCATAAAGGTGAGCTATTGGGCAGCTCAGACACTTTCTCTCTCCCTAGAATGCATTTCCAAACCTAAAAAGCAAATGCAGTGGTGGCTGTGAACAAACACTTCAGGGTTGTCAGGCAGACATTATAGGCAGATAACTTTGTAATTTGCCTCTGGAGAATTTAACTTGAACTGCCCAACAATGTCCTTTGCCATGTCCTTTACCTTTCCATCTTTTTTAATGTTACAGTTTGCACACCAAAGGTGTTTTACTTGGTGGGGAGTAAAAAAGAGCATGCTTACACAGTGTATTTGCTGCTCCTTCGATGGTTAGCCCTGTCAAAACCAGTTGTTTACCCACTGAATCACCTCTGTCTGCAGCCTCTGGTTCTGCTTTGTGGGGTCTTAAGTGTCTCGGTCATGGTAACCTTTGAGGGCTGGGCACACCTGAGCCTTAAGGAGTTCTTCTGTGGTGCCAGATGCATAGCCCGTGCAGCTTAATCTGTTCTTAAACTCATCAAAGTACCTGAAAATGGCTTGCATTTGCATATGGCTGTTTTAAAACAAGAGTCTATTGCTTGAGCTCTGGCCTTTCAGTAGTTTAGACACTACACAAACCACAGTTTTCGCTGTCCAGTACAGTGCTTGAAAACAGAAATGTACATTAAATGTGTAACTATAGAATGTGTAAATTTGTACCAAATATAAAAATAGTAGCAAGGACTTTAATCCTGAGCAGAAACCCATCCCGATTACTCTTTGGTCACTCGAAAGACATGTAAACAGAGGCTGTAATTTCTCTTTGCCAATTCGTTCAAGCACTTGTGTGTAGCATCCTGCCTGCTTCCATATACCTGTCTCCATACCTCTAGGTTTCTGGTAGTGCTTTTATGTGTTGTGGCATTACCAAATCCTCCCATTCCAGGTGTTTGTTCTGTTCCTTTTCCATCTCCAGCTATTCTTCCCCTGCTGTCTTGTGGTGGAGCATTTGCCCTCCCAGGCCACTCTACAATCTCAGGAACTCCTGTTAGGCCTTAGCTTTTGTGTAATGAGTTGGGCAGTTAAGTGTCCCTTGACTGTACCGGGAGCTCTTACATGGCTAAGGCAGCGAGCAGCACTGACCATACCAAGGACTCTTGTCACCTAGCAGAGGCGGAGATAGGGAAGCAGGAATATTAGCCATCTCCTGACAGCCTTGGAGCATCGCTTACCTGGTTTTTGTTGATACCTGACATCCTTGGAGCCTTCCTTATTAAAATTTTACATCATTCCTTGACAGCCTTGGAGTCCTCCCTTATCTGAATCATAGCTCATGTGAAAATGGTACCAGTGCTGCTGGAATTCCAGTAATTTGCTGATGACTAAAGGCAATCATCTTACGAACCTATAAACAGTGCTCCTAAGTGAGGACCTTTGAGCTCTCCTGGACCACAGCAGGCTGTGACCAGCATCTTCCTCTGAGTGGGACGCCTCTCATATCTCACAAACTCTCCATTTTGTGGAAATTGGAGGACTGAGAGCTGACAATGGCATCCGGGCTGATACCCTTTGCTCGTTGAGGCTCAACCCTTTTCCCATTGAGAAAAATGCTGAAGCATTTGATGTGAATATTTTCACTGAACTTGAAGGGAATTTTTAACATGTATAACTATCTTTGCTTTGCTTATATATATATAATATATATATATCAGTGTTTGTGTGCATGTGTGTGTGAATTAACCCGGCAAGTATAGTATAAATATTGCCGTTTCTAGATCTTATGATTCACCTCAAACTGTGAATGAACCTCAGGCTGCTGTTACACACATAAATCCTTTAGACATAAACCATTGACCAAGTCTAAGACTAGGAGTAGATCCAGCTGCACCTAAGCTCCATCAGGAGTTCAGAAAACAAGGGGGTCTTCTCTGAACCTTGTGACTCAATGGGAGGGTCTCCCCTGCCTTTTTACATCCCTGATTTCTATGCAAATCATGAAGAGTTAATTCAAACTCGATTTTTCCTTGTATGTTTCTTGCCCTTTCGCGTCTTCAGTCTCTGTATAAATAGTTCTAGTTTGATTCTATTTGATTTCCTTTGTATGTTTCATCCATGTATTAAGTAATAGAGTGAATCTTGCCATCGAGTTCTGTGAATTCATGCTTTTATAAATTCCTATTAAATCATTTTTGCTAATACCCTTGATAGTGATTCTTTAAGCGGTCCAAACCACTCCATTCGTGATGTGTCTTGAGCCCCTGAAAGCCCTCCTTGTGACATCCCAACTCACAGCAGCCCCCAGGCATGTGCTCAGTGGTACAAAGGTGACTTCGGTAATTTCAGTGTAACTATGTCATCCAACTGTCTCCTCAAGCAGAATCACCACTACTCTTAAATAATAGTCCGTGCTGTTCAGTAAGGGTGTCTGAGATATCATGTGTAAGAATATTTCCCAGCGGAACACTTTGTGGTGACTTAAGATGTATTGTATAATCATAGCTGAATAATTCTAAAAGTGTACTTTTGGGGAGATATTTCATGATAAGTAGAAAATAGTACTAGATGAAGCACGAGAGACATATACAATGTCAATTTAAAATAAAAGAGACTTTTTTCTGCCTGATTTATCATCCAGGACTTTTGTCTAGACTTTTTTACAGCAGAAATTTAAAACACTTATGAATTTAAATAGTAAAAAGTCTTGGCTTAGTTCATTAATAATTTCCAGGCAAATTAAATATCAAAAACAAAGTTTGAGAAGTGTAGCTTAAAATATCTGAAACTAAGATTCAAATGAGATGTCTAAGTTGAGTTGTGTGTGTTTGTGTGCGCCTGCTAGCACAAATGATTCAGGCTCATTTAAGAATGGGTAAAATAATAAGAACAAAGAAATAGCTGAGGAATGATTTGTCAGTGATGATAAAATCAGAGGGATGTGTCTTCCTTTAACTTTCATGAAAGGAAATAATTAAAAATGGGAAGAACTGACCGCCAGCTTTTGGTCCAAACCTATAGAATCAGTCTCAAAATTTCAGCGCAAGGAAATGCAATTATAAAGAGCCTCAGCAGATGCTACAGAGCGCCTTTTGCAGAATTCTGCACCCCAGGCAGAGAAAAAATTCACATCAGAAGAAACTGAGATGAGAGATGGTGAGAAAGTAAGTGTGTGTCTCAGAATGGGTCCCTGTAGGCTGCTGTGCATATGTAAGGCAGTAGATAAAAACCATGGTAATTTTGATCTCTCATCTTTCTTGGAATCATTTATTTGTTTACTGAATTTAATTTTTGGCTCCTAATTTATGTGAAATTTCAGTAGCAGTACTGGTTTTAAATTCTTTTTAGAAAAAGACTTGAAAAGCCTTTGTGCAGAACTTCTTGCCTCAATGCAATGTACAACAGTCCTCAAATGACGTACGTTGCCAGCAGCGTCGTTGTCATATAGCAGACTAGTTACATAATAAATACGCAACGGCAGACTGTTGCAGATCTGAGAATAAGGTGAGAATAAGTTTTATTCATGTTTCAATTGCCAAATTCTTCGCATTATTAAAAAAATTTAGTTTCCCTTAGATGTGTTTTTCTGCACATCCTTTGGTTCTTAGGACAATGATGTCGCAGGAAGGTAGGCCTAACCTAGGGGTTAAGAGACCTGCAGTGCTCTGTGTTACTTTACTGTATATCCCTGAGTAAGTCACCTAGGACTGAACTCTAGGAAATACCTGCCAAAAGTTTGGGACAGAGCTCCCATTTTGGAAAAGCAGTAATGCAGAAACAGGATATTTGCTTTTATGCAGGCAAGTCTCAGAATGGCATCCTCAAATGGCAACTAGCTTTGAGCAGCCATTTAAAAATGAGAAAACCCCTTGGTCCTTATCCTGCTGAGGGCAAGCTGTGCTCACCTGCGTTCTGCCTAGTACTTTGCTATTGAGAGATGAAGCGTAAGTGCTCCATGGCACCATGCTGTTACCAAGGGAGATTTCCTCCCAGTTGATTGCAGTAGTTTTACATGCCCATTTCTTGGCCGCAGCAAGACTGCAGCATGCCTTTGCAGCAGCATGTGCAGCAGGGTGCTGCTGAGAGCTGGCAGGAGGTGCTCCTCTGGACAGTTCACTGAGCTCAGGAAATCTGTGAAGGTGTTTTCATCAGCCGTTTGAAATGATAAGGATAGTAATCTGTACAACTGAAACATTAACTCCAGTAGGATTAAGATAAACTGAGCTGAGAAGATGGGTATTCTTAACCTTCTCAGTATTTGTTTCAAGAGCAGCAGCCTTCTAGGGTCTGTGTGATACGGCTTACATACATAGTTCCTTCTCCTTAGCGTCACTGCATGTCCATCCATGCTGTTCCTGATCTTGTCATTATTCAGCACCTTGCTCTGCAGCAGTAGGAGTGCAAGACATGATGCAAAGTCCACTGGAATTTGTCCCAAACACCAGTCAGAGATCTCATGAATCAAAGCCTCAGTTCATTGATTCCTAAGGCAGAAGTAGTCCCTCCAACCTGTAAAAAGAACCATAGAAGTACACCCTTTCTACAAGCTACTTTTAAATGGAAATGAAAGGTCTTTCAGGTGTGATGGTGGACCCACACGCCAGACAGATATGAAGGATGCAGAGGGGGACCATGGCACCACAACAAATCTGCCATGTACTGTGGGATCTCCTGTTTTCTCTGGAGCATACAACTATGGTACAGCTTCTCACTGTCTACCATTAACCTCTCAGGGTGGCTGCCAGCAGGGGAAAACACACAAAAGTTGATTCTGGTTTTGCATTTTCTTGCTCTGCCCTTAGTCCTGTGCCAGAGATCATGCCTGAGTAAGCAACAAAGAAATATTCAGAGTTCCAGGGCTGTCTTTGTTCTTTCCTCACTCAGGTTTGCTAAATCAGCAGCTGGTCTGTTTTGGCCTTCCTAGCATAAGGAAGGCTTGGAAATAAAAAAAGTCTCTTATTTCCTTTGCCTCTTTCTACAGCTCTGCTTCACAGTCTTCCTTTAGGCTTTCTTCATCACCTGTAGACTCAACATTTCAAGGAAAATAACTGATGTCACCAGTCAGAAATGTAAAGTTCCTGTTCTCACTCTTTTTTTCACTTCATATTTTCTCCATTTGTTCTATATTGTTCAAAGGGTGGGGGAATAAACAGGTTCAGGGTTGATTCTGCTGTTTCCTAGCTGTCTGAGCCAGCACAATAAAGCTTGGTCCTCTGAGGCCTTCACCAATACCAGTATTTATATATGTAAGAAGGGTTTCCATATGAGTGAATGCCTTTATAAATAAATGTGTGGCAAATCCCTGTCCTTCAAGAAAGACCTCTGCCACCCAGCATCTCTTTAATTTTCAGAAGGAAAATATAGAATGAAGACCCCATTGTAAGCTGGCCAGTTCCCTTCCTTTTGGGAAAAGTCAGCTGTTTAATTGTATGAAACTTGTATTTGATGCACAGTGGAGTCTTCCAGATTGCTTCACATCTCATTGTGAGCCAGAGCTTGTGTCTCAGCCTTCTTCCCATTTCTTTCATGCCTTTCTGAAGCATTGCAAAACAGAATTTTTAAAAAAATTATTCAATATTACTGGTTTTTTAAAGTGTTCTTGCAAGTAAACAAAGTAATAAACTGTAGCAAGTGGGAGAGCAAACAGTAAAAGAAATATAAAGCAGAATATAAACATACTGTATATCATGGAATAGCAAACATAACCCTAAACATACACTAAATAACAAAGTAAAATCAGAAGTGATTTGTGGTCTGGTGGATTTGTGGTCCTGGGGTATTGTTCAGCATTAAGTCAGAAGAGAATTCAACTGATGAAATGCAGCATAAACATTAAACATTACTTATTACATGGAATTTTACAAAACCAAGTAGAACATAATCTGCATTTTAAGGTGATTACAGTTTAGAAATAGAAATATTCAAGTATGGATGCAGAGAAAAAAGTACCACTTCAGCTACTTTTACTTACAGCCATGTTGCTTTCTCAGCATTGTTATTTAAACGCTGCTCTAAGATCTGCAGTGCTAAGCTAGAAGTCCAAAGGTTTAACTAGTCATGTCACAATGAGTTTTCACAGAAATGCTGAGATTATCTGTAGGTTTTCAAACTGTTGGCTTAATATACTACTCAGATATTTTAAAAGAAATAGCCATAACAACCATTCTTTTCTTTACAGAAAATAACATACCTATACTTAGTATAGACAACATTGCTGCTGCATTGAGATAAGGCAAAAAAAAAAAAAAAATTACAGGGAGAATCAGGAAGAATACATAGGGAAAAG
>VYZV01007263.1:47849-65107 GCA_013401275.1 Pandion haliaetus | reverse complement strand
ATTACTGTTGTCATTTCATTAGTGTTATCATTATCATTATTAGTTTCTTCTTTTCTGTTCTATTAAACCGTTCTTATCTCAACCCACGAGTTTTAGTTTTTTTCCTGATTTTCTCCCCCATCCCACTGGGTGTGTGGTGGGGAAGTGAGTGGGCGGCTGCGTGGTGCTTAGTTGCTGGCTGGGGTTAAACCACGACAGTGGGAAAGCCAAAGAGGAGGGGAGGGTTTCTCGGAGTGCACCATGATTTCATTTCATCTCAGTGCTGCAGCAGGCGACGCATCCCTCGCGCTCTCCCAGCCTCCCACTCCCGAGCAGCAGGGCAGGGCTGCCCAAGAATCCTTAGCAGTGTCCCCCGGGAATCTGCTTTTGAGGGCTCAGGGGTCCATGAGTGCTGGTCGCTCTTGAAGAACCACCACAGGATCAGGCCATGCCATTGTGTCGCAAGGCAAGCAAGTGGGGCTGAAGACCAGCTTGGCTCAACAGGGAACTCCTCTTGGAACTCCCGAGGAAAAAGAGATTGGAGGAGCACTAGAAGCAAGGTTGGGCTTCGCAGGAAGATTACAGAGATGCTATTCGTATATGCAGGGAGAAGACATGGAAGGCCAAAGCTCAACTAGAGTTGAAACTGGCTATTGTTGTGCCAGAAAACAAGAAAAGATTTTATTAAGTATGTTAATAGCAAGAGGAGCTGCAAGGATCTCATCTCCCTGCGCTGCTTGGAGCGGGGAGGAGGTAGATGATTCAGGAGCAAAGTTAAGCCTGGGAAGAAGGGAGGGGTGGCAAAGGTGCCTTTAAGATTTGGTTTGTATTTCTCATTATCCTACTCTGATTTGATTGGTAATAAATGAGAATTTTTTCCCCCAAGTTGAGTCTGTTTTGCCCGTGATGGTAATTGGTGAGTGAGAGCCCTGTCCTTATGTTGATGCACAAGCCTTTCATTATATTTTCTCGCCCGTCCAGCTGAGGAGGGGAGTGATAGAGCAGCTTTTGTGGGCACCTGGCGCCCAGCCAGGGCCAACCCACCACAGACCCATACTTGAGGAAGATGTGCCCCTGGCAAATAGGGATGCAGAAAAAGCAGAGGCGTTCAATGCTTTTTTGCCTCAGTCTTTAATACTAATGATAGACCTCGGGCTGCCCACTCCTCCGATTTGGAGGACCACGACTGCAGGAACAGTGACTTTCGTTTGTGGACATGGAAACTGTAAGGGGCCCGCTGCATCAGTTGCCTGTTCCTAAGTCCATGGGGACTTGGTGGGACTTAGCCCAGAGTACTGAGGGAGCTAGCGGATGTTATGGCAGGACCCTGCACAGTCATCTACCAAAGGTCTTGGGAATCTGGGGAGGTCCCCGCTGACTAGAAGCTACTCAACATTATACCAATTTACAAGAGGGCACAAGGAAATAGAATAGAAGTAGACATAGAAGTAGAAATAGAAACAAAACGGAACAGGTGACTAGTTCACTTGGCAGGGACCTACAACGATCATCCAGCTCAAATGCCTCTTCTGCTTTAGGGTTGACCAAAAGTTAAAACTTACTATGAAGGGCAGTGTTCAAATGCCTCCTTTTAAGGCACTGACAGGCTGGGGGCATTGACCACCTCTCTAGGAAGCCTGTTCCAGTGCTTGACCACCCGCTTGGCAAAGAAATGCTTCCTAATATCAAGCCAGAACCTCCCCTGATGCAGCTTTGAACCATTCCCATGCATCCTGTCACTGGATCCCAGGGAGGTCAGCCCCTTCCTCTCTAATTCCCCACAGGAAGCCATAGAGAGCAATGAGATTGCCCCTCAGCCTCCTTTTCTCCAAACGAGACAAACCCAGAGTCCTCAGCTGCAGGAGGCGGTCAGGGAAGATGGAGGAACTGGCTAGGAGTCTTCACTGCTGCTGACATCCCCAGCACTCCCCTTGTGACCAAGGCCCTGAGACGGGTGCCAATGGGACCTGCAGCACTGCGCAGCAGGGCAGAGGGGAGAGAAGCGCTGTAAGGGGCTGCCTTGGCACAGAGTCCAGACCTACTTTTGTCCCCCATGCCAAAGCTGGTAGAGCAAGGTGAAGGTCCTGATGGAGCCTGCACACCCTGGGTGTGTGCCAACAGGAGCCCTGGACAAAAATTGTGGGCACAGAAGCTGTGGCTGCTGAAAAGCAATGAGGTCAGGGGCTGCCACAGCTGTTCCCCAGTGATGTTACAGAGGTGCCGGGGGCCAATGGCTGTGCAGCCAGGGAGGGCAGATGCCCCACCTGAAGGGGGACAGCCTGCTCCACCGACACTTGGCACCTTCTCGTGGCCTGGTGGGTGGGTTTTAAGCTCAGGCCTGTTGGGTCGTGTGACAAGAGGCTGGTGCCCCAAGCACAAAGGCCTGACAATGGGCAGCCCTGCAGTGATGGTGGGGAGCCCTGGTGAGCTACTTGGTGCCAACAAAGCGCCCTGACTTGGCTCCTGAGGGCCCTCATGGGAGAAGGACACTCCCCTTGTTTCCGGAGGCAAAGCCCCCGAGATGACAGAGTGGTTGAGGTTGGAAGGGATCTATGGAGGTCGTCTGGTCCAAGGTGCCTGCTCAGACAGGCTCCTGTAGAGCACAGTGCCCAGGAACATGTCCAGCTGGCGCTTTTGAAGACCTCCGAGTGGAGACTTCACCAGTTCTCCAGGCAACCTGTGCCAGTGCTCTATCACCCTCACAGTAGACAAGTCTTTCCTGATGCTGAGGAGGAACTCCCTCTCGTGTTTCAGTTTGTGCACACTGGTCCTGTGCCTGGAAATGGCCGAGCTCTGCTGTCTGCGCACTCTCCCTTCAGACACCTGTACAGCTTTATGAGATCTGCCCTGAGCCTTCTCTTCTCCAGGCTAAACAGTGTAAGCTCTTTCCACCTTTCCTCCTATGACAGGTGCTCCAGCCCCTTCATCACCTTAGTCTAGCCCTTGGCTGGACCCTCTGCACCAGCTCCTTCTCCATCTTGTACTGGAGAGTCTAAAACTGCACAAAGTACTCCGGGTGTGGCCTCAGCAGTTGTGCTGAGTAGAGGGGAAGAATCACCTCCCTCAGTCTGCTGGCAACACTTTTCTAACGCAGTCCAGGATACCAGTATGTTAATAGCAAGAGGCTTTCTAAGAAAAACTTTGGACCCCTGCTTGGGAGGCCAGACCACGACTGGGGCGTGTACTGGAGCATAAGGCCTTAAGAGCTCCCAGTCCCCATCATCCAATCATGCAAATATGGATGTATTCCATTCTACTACCTTTCAATACTATCAAATAGCATTGTTTGCCTTTTCCCAATTTGTGTATGTTTCAGTTTCGTAAACATCATCTGATTAAAGAAACTAAAAATCTTTTTAAAGTAGTCTCATTATTCTTACAGAAAATGAGATAACGTAAACAATTCCCTCCAGCCCAAGACAATATTTATAGGCCATGTATGTTGTCTAACTGTTATGGTCTCTTTTCCAATATAGTTTTGCTAACATAAACATTTTTTACATTCGCTTGTTCACATTTTAAACAACCAGGATTTAAAAAAACATGTGTCACCAATGCTTTTTTGGGGAATGAGAACTAAATACTTTGTGCTCATATATTGGCTATTGATGTATATAGTGAGGACTTATAGGTTAATTTGTACTTTTAATTCATGGATCAGCTCCTGAGAGTTTATTCTCTCACTTTTCTTCTCCTCCAAACTCTCTCTAGTATTTCTAAGTCCTTAATGGGAACAAGGCCCAGAGAAAGGAACACTGCGTTCTGCTATAACAGCCCTCATTGCACTTTACCATCTTGTATGGTGTTACAGGTTTGTGTGGCACAAGGTTTTTTTCGTAGTAGGGGAGGGGGCCTCAGGGGTTGCTCCTGTAAGAAGCTTCTGGAAGCTCCCCCAGCTCCAAGTCAGACCCAGGCCGACCCAGTCAGTGGTGGTGGTAGCACCTCTGGGATAACAGATTTAAGAAGGGGAACCTGCAGGGAGTAGGGACACTGGAATGTGAGCAGAACACCTCTGCAAATACTGAGGTCAGTGAAGAAGGATGGGGAGGAGGAGCGCCTGAGGAGGCTGATGGCCCTGCAGCCCATGGTGAGATGGCAGGCTGTCCTCCTGCAGCCCATGGGGGTGAACGGTGGAGTGGAGGCGCCCGAAGATGACCGTGACTCCATGGGAAAGCCCGCGCTGGAGCAGTGTGTGACTGAAGAGCAGCCTGTGGAAAGGACCCATGCCAGGGAAGTTCGGGAAGAACTTCTGGGATCATTTTTAGAAAAAAAAATGGACACTGTTGCTATGATCAAGAGAATGTTACAGTGAAGTAGATCGTCAGACTGAGCTGCGGCAACTCCCTGACCCATCCTTGAACTGAGGAGATGAGAAAGCAGAGCAATGAAGCAAGAAGATAAAGCGGAACAAAACAAAGGCATTCAGGAGGTGGGCAGTGATGGGTGAGTTAGATAGTGTCCAATCATGTATTAGCTTAAGGCACGTGAACAGCGCGTTGACTGCTTCATGTAACCAATCATAATCAAGTAAGCGCGTGATCAGCAAAGCTAGGAATATATAACTGGAGTGTATTTTTATAGCAAATGGCTTCTATTATAACTCTCATAGAGTTGTTGGAGTCCATTCTTCTCCCGCAAATGGTGATCTTGGTGTGATCACCAGGAAGAGAGCGCAGAAGACGCTGCGGGAGGAGCCTGGTTGGAGGCACTGCTGTCAGCTGGACTGAAGCAGGGAGAGACTTGGAAAAGATGTTGCAACAGAAAAGAACACCCAAAGAGGTGAGCAAGCCAGGGCAGTATGGGGCAGAGCATGTCTCATGAAGAGGGGGCGATAGGCAGACTCCTGCTGCATATACTCTCTAAGAGAGGGATAAAGTATGGAGAGAACGTAGTTCGGAGGGAATGTGGTTCGGAGGGACAAGAATGAAGCATCAGGGGCTCTCAAAGTGTTACCGGGTATCTCAGGTTTAGAACGGTTGTTTTTTGACTCGCGGGGGCAACACAAAGCAGGCGCAACGCTTTGCCACGGCTGCCAGAAGCAGGACGGGGGCACCGGCGGGAAACAGCGGCGCAGGCCGCGCGAGGCCTCCCCCAGGCCAAGGAGACGACGGCTGAACAGGGGCCCAGACCCGAGCCACGGCGCCCGGCCTGCTGATTGGGCAAGCCAGCACGGGGCGGAGCCAGAAGCGGAGGGAGCCCGCGCCGGGCCACGCGGGAGATTGAAGCAGGCCGAAGCAATCGAGGCGGTTGGTGCAGAGGGAGGCGGTGGCGGGCGGAGATCCGCCTACCCGGAGCGCCCGGGGCCCGGCAGAGGCCCTGCAGCCACAGTGCCAGAGCGCCGGTCCCACAGGATGGTGTAGTTTGGAGGGTGTGTGTGGTAGGGTATTGTGTGCATGGTCTGATACGGTTCGTGTTGTGTTTTATGTATTTCATGTGTTATCTTTAACGTATTGTATGGTTTGGTATTTATCGTGTTAAAGGTAATTTTTATGGTGGTATTGTTACATATATTTTGGCAAAGAAATCAAATATGATTATATAAAAGTTAGGATGGTTTTAAAATCTTAGGAATATAAAGTTGTAGTGTAACTATAGTAGTTAAAGAACTTAAAGAATGTGTAGTACTGTGTTGATTATCGTTGATTTATATTTTACTTTAAGAAGCCAAGAAGATTTGCTTCTTGGAAACCCCTTACCTTTCCCGTTTTGATTTAGATATCAAGGATTATCTTGACAGTGTTACTGAGATAGTGTAACTGAAGACCAATCACTGAAAAGGTTAGATTTCAAAAAGAGTACATAGTATACATTTTTATGCAGACTAATAGATAGTGATGAAAATTAATGGGAATTGAGAAGAGTTAGATGAAGCAACTTGTAGTTACCTGCCAAGGACCAAACTGTGCAGAATCACATAGAGAAGGTCAAGAAGCGGACAAGTGAGGAAGACTATGAAAGACCACCAGAGGACTCTAGAAGACCACCAGAGACCTTCAATGCGCATGTGTAAAGGACATTTGCATATGCTAAGGAATTCCCAGAAATCTAATGAATATGCATGATATTTCCCGGAAATCTAATGAATATGTATGAGTAAGCACAATATAAGGTGTGCGTGGTTCCTGAGAGGACTCGCCTGCGCACCCAGCCGTTAATAAAGGAGTGTCTGCTTATCTACACTAAATTGGTGTTCATAAGTTCTTTATTCCGAGTTTTTCGGCAACAGTATGGTTTGGTGTTCATTGTATATCTTCTATTCTGTGTCTTTTCTGTATTGTGTTTTGTGTTGTATTGTGTGTTGTATTGCATGTAATGTATTACCTGTATTGCATTACATTCTCAAAAATCTGTGTACCAGCTAAATGATATGGTACAAAGGGTGTGACATGTGCATGGTCTATGAATGTCACAGCTATGTTGACGTGGAAGTCACGGGCACTGCACACAACCAATATGATCAAGCAAATGCCACTTTATTGCCTAGATAGCTCAGCTGAAGTATACATTTCGATTCCTGCTCATGCGCAAGCCATTTGGTGATTGGTTAGTATGTGCTGTCCACGCGCCTAAGGTGTTAGTCTAATTGGGTTAGATCCTCTGATCACGCGAAGGGTCCTCTCTGCCTATATCCTGCTTTCAGTCATGCACGCCAGTCTTTGTTTCTGCTTGTTGTGCTTTTTTCAGCGAAGTTGTAGCAACAGTTGACCTTCGCAGATTTCTCGAGGAATGCTGTTTGCTTAAGCCTCTGACTTACAGATAAGTGAGGAATGCTGTCTGCTCAAGCCTCTCACTTGCAGCTTAAACGGTCCCATTGTGTCTGGATTGTTCACAATGTGTCCGTTGCTTTCTAAATACCCAACACAGCCATCTTCAATCAAGCCCACTCACTTTCATTTCACACCTTGGTGCCAGTAATTCCATAGGAAGACTTACGTGGAAGGAATTTGATTTTTGAAGGATTTCATTTTCATTACTGTGCAAAGAAATGGGAAAAGCTTGCATTTTGCCATACATGCATGTAATGTAATGCACAGCATGTAATGTGTGTAGTTTATGGCATGGTGTGTATGGTATTTATGGTATGGTATGTACTGTCTGTAAAATACTATTTATCTTCTACTGGGTTTTTTATTGTGTTGTATTTTATATTTTCTTGTATGTCATCTTATACGTCTCATTTTATCTTGTATTTTATTATTGTATTTTATGTGTTGTCTTTAATGTATTGTATGGTTTGGTATTTATTGTACTGTTGTGTATGTATTGCATTTTGTGTTATACTGCATGTATGGTATGTACTGGTGTATTGTATATTGTATTGTGTGGTGTATTTTGTATTGTCTGTATTGTATTTTTTATTGTGTGGTATGATATTTACTGTATTGTTTGTATTGTATGGCATGGTATGGTCTTGTATGATTTCGTGTATATTTTGTATCATGTTTTGTATTGTATGGTATGTACTGGATGATATGGTACGGTATTTATTGTATTGGATGGTGTTGTATTGCATTGTGTTTTGTATGGTATTTATTTTATTGTATGTATTGTGTTGTATGGTATGTGTTATATGGTATATATCGTATGGTATGGGTATTGTTATTAGTATTGTATGGTTTTGGTATTGATATTCACTTGAACCTGTGTCTCTTGAATGGACCAAACCATGTTTCTTTTCCTCCCATACAACAGTACCCCAGGAGTGTAATGATAAAATAAGGCAGGCTGGTGCATACCGATCTATTTTATTTTCCACCATTAACACTTAGCAAAGTTAAACTAGATGATGTGTATCTGTTTCAGATAATGATAGACTGCTTTAATGGCCCTCTTATCTTAAACTCTTCATCCTTTGTAGTGACTTCTGAATGCCATTAGTTCCATTGTCAATAGAAAGGACTGATTTTTTTCCCCCCCTTATAAATTTTGTGCTATGCTTACTTTATTCTGTCTAGTATTTAATTTGTATTTGTACCATCTGAATTAGACTGCCTGCTGGAGCTGGTGATACAATGAGACCAAAGTTCTCTTTAGTGCCAACACGATTTATGTAGACCTTCTCATAATTTGGATTGTGTAATCAAGCCTAATGGAGAGACCGTATTCAGGAGTGTTTCAGAACAATTTTTAAAAAGCTTTTCCCATTTCTTTGCACAAGAATGATAATGAAATCCTTCAAAAATCAAATTCCTGCCACATAAGTCTTCCTATGGAATTACTGGCACCAAGGAGTGAAATGAAAGTAAGTGAGCTTGATTGAAGATGGCTGTGACTTTCATAGACCATGCACATTTCACACACTTTGTACAGTGTATTTAGCTGGTATACAGATTTTGAGAAATTGGTGCTGTTTGATTTTTGTAGTTTGAGTGTGTGTGTTTACAACAACTCAGCTTTTTGTCATTACTCCTTATATTTTTGAACTGCTGTGTTCCAGAACAGCATTCTTTTTCTAGGATTTTAACATTTTAAATGATGTATGTCTAATGTTTTAGTTCGATTTCTTTTGGAAGTGTCGTGGTTTCAGGTCAGCTCAGTCGGTAACAAAGCACCACGAAGCCGCTTGCTCACCCCCCACCCCCACCCCTGGCCACCTTGGGATGAGGAGAAAATACAAAGGCAGGCTCGTGGGTCGAGACAAGGACTGGGAGGGATCACTCCCCACTTATGGTCACGGGCAAAACACAGGCTCAACTTGGGGAAGAAACAAAATCCATTTAATTTACTACAAATCAACTCAAAAACAAAACACAAGGGTATTAGGAAGGGAAACTAAACATCAGAACAACCTCCCCCGACCCCTCCCGCCTTCCCGGCTCAGTTCCACTCCTGATGCTGTCTACCTTCTCCCCCTGGCGGCGCAGGGGAACAGGGGATGGTGGTTGAGTCAGCTCGCCACACATCGTCGTTGCCGCTTCTTTCCTCAGGCGGAAGATTCCTCACTTGTCCCCTGCTCCACCGTGGGGTCCCTCCCACGGGAGACAATCCTTCATGAACCTCTCCAACGTGGTTCCTTTCCGCGGGCTGCAGTTCCTCACAAACTTCCCTGGCGCGGGTCCTTTCCACGGGCTGCTCTCCAGTCTCGCACTGGTTCAGTGCGGTTTTTACCATGGGGTTACGGCCATCTTCGGGAGCCTCCGCTCCACCGTTCACCCCCATGGGCTGCAGGGGGACAGCCTGCCTTCTCACTACGGGCTGCAGAGCCATCAGCCTCCTCAGGCGCCCCCTCCTCCCCCTCCACTTCCATGACTCCAGTGTCGGCAGCGATGTTCCTCTCAAGTTTCCCAACCCCCACACTACCGGTTCCCCTTCTTAAATATGTTCTCCCAGAGGCGTTACCACCGTCACTCCCCGCCTAGAGGCGGGTCCGACATTTTGGCACGCGCGTCCGACATTTTGGGGCGGTGAATTCTTCCAAGCAACTTCTTAAAGGGGCCGCCTCTGCAGCCCCCCTCCCCTGCCACCAAGGAAAACCACGCCACACAAACCCATAACAGGAAGCTGGCTTTTGAAAGTGTATTGCGAAAGCACTTTTCTCCAGCTTCCTTTACACTGTATCTTGTTGCTTGGAAGAACAACTTTTGACTTGGATTTTGTTAGGCTTTAATTGCTCAAAAAGATGGCATAGTAAGTTTTGTTTGGAATTTTATTGCTGTCTGTTACTACCATTTATGAACACAAAATGTAGCATGCTCCTCCATTCAGTGATGACTGCCTCTGTTGAAGCAGTATCTGAAAACACCATGTGCTGATAAAGTGCAAGAAGTCTTTTTAAAGCATATGGGGACTGATGCAAATCAGCCAAATTTGTAATGAGTGTTACAACACCAGCAGGAGAAAAGGAGATTTTTGGTTAGCTAGTGGACGAATCAACAGTATTTTGTAGCTTGGTGTGGAATTTCAACACACCTGGAGAGAAACTCATTCACCACAAATCGTGAACAGAAAGCAAAGACCTCTATAAATTCCTACTGACTGAAATGTATGGAGCTATCTTCTTGTGTAACATGAAATATGTTAGCTGTGAGCCATGTTCACTGATGCAGTCCTGCTTGTTTACAGTTATTACTCCCTTTTATTAGTAGTTTAACTAGCTGGGTAAGCTTGGCTTAGGACTTCAGTAAGCGCAGAACTCATCTGAGGAGAAATGCATTTGTCAGAAAAGTATTGCTGCTGTCCTTTCACTGCAGGGTGGCTGAGACTGGAGGCCACCAGTTTACATGTCACATAAGGCAGTTCAGAAACTGCTTAGGTTCAATGGCAAGTACAATTGTTAAAACCAAAACCCCAGTAAGTTGCAAAGGGAAACTTGAATACAAATGCATGGGAGACTCAGTAGAGGAGGGCGCATAAACTGAGCATTTGAAAAATGTGCAGTTCATCTAGGCTCAGGATTAGGTTATATATGAGAAAGCACATTTGCCAGCTTTAGAGAGGAAATGTAGTGTATGACTGCTGAGGAGCAGTCCTTAAAGAGATAATTAAGTCTAATGCCACAGAATGGCCAGGGATAGAAATATTCTGCCATTAAGGAACACAGCTATCCTAAGTGGGGATTTTGTTCAAAGTAGACAAGTGCTGATGGTTTAAGAAGTGCTGACAAACATGCTGCAAAGAATCCTGGAGGCTCATCAAAAGGCTGAGCATACCTTAGATTTTTCTCAGATGTCTCATACTTGCCTAAAAATACATGATGCTGGGAGTAAATATTACAAAATGTCACAATGGCTACAAGGCAATGCTGAGGCTGTTTCTTACCTCATCACTCAGGGAAACTTCACTCCCTCACAGGGAGTCACTCTGTCTCTGGCATCCCTGCTTCCAGCGAGTTTAGCCCCTTCTTGCCCTACATGCCAGATCATTCCTCGGTCAGAAATTAACACTGCTGAGCAGTTACAATTTGAATTTTCCCTTCACTGAAAAACAAGAAAGCACGGAACCGAGTAATTCCTGTGCGTTTGTGGGAGAGGGGTGGCATAACAGCCTGAGGTATGGTATGGACAGGGTATGGCAGGGTTTTGGGTAGCAATGCCTAAGGAGACAGTGGCAGAATCTGTATTGGTGGATTGATGTTACAAAGAACCTGCTTTAGATAGGCTGTTTTGCTGATGTAGTCTTGCTATAACTAAGGACTGATTAAAAGATCTCCAGTTTGCTTTTCACTAGACATTAAATAATGCCTTAAAATGTTCCACAGATCTGGAAATTAGCAGTTAAATGTCTACTCCATAGTATTTCCAGTCTAATGGCTTTATGTAAAGGGATTGCAACACAGTGAATTGGTTACTAAAGTGAGACTGCATTTAACATTGCTAAATTACAAAAAAAACCCAATGATTTTTTTTTTCAACTTTGTCAGTCACTATCAACTGGGTGTTTGCTTTAGTAGGGTGAGTTACAACAGTACTAGGCAAATTCGTGTGTGGCTGTAACCATTCTCTGTGTCCTTTTGGACAAGCATTGCCCTCTAGACTTTGCAGTTTCATATGATTTCACTAATCTGCTTCTACTGGGCATGAAGAATGACGAAATTGAGATTCAGATATGCTTCTTGTGCAGCAGAGTTCCTGTACCTACTATGTCTGGGATTTTGTTTGTGGTTTTTTGTTCATTGATTTTATTGTTGCCTAAATACATACATCCTTTATGAGTGTCTGTTCCAGTTCAATGATCAGAGCAGAGCACCATTTCTATGTTTGGACTGTGGCAAGTTGGAAACTTGTGGAGGAAATGCTGTGGGATCTGAGAGGAAATAAACTGCATCTAAAATTCTGCTTGGCTGGCAAATTTTCAGACAGGTTGAACTCTTCAGACTTCAGAAACCAGTCTGTAATAAAGAGGTATAATCGGAGCATATCTCTACAAATGCAGTGTCCATTTGAGGCAAAAAGTGTAAGTATCATTGACAATGGAGCATAGATTTACCTAAATTGCTTAGTGGCCAGTAGATTCAGATAAACTTATTTTGGCATTCATTCAGCAAGGTTTAGTTCAGTGTAAAATTTGGCTTTGACTAGCTGACCATCCATCCTCTTCTGATCATTCCAAATACCAAATAACTGGACAGTTATTTCTGCAAAGCCTGCTGGATCCTTGCAATCCAGTGCCCTAAGAGTTCTTGCTATCAGGTGATTAAATCTGAGCCAGAAAACAGTATTATGGAAGAGCCACTGTTTTCTGCATATGTTTCTCACTGTGATTGTCTTTTCTTAATTCTTTTGTGTAGTTGATTAAGTAATTTTGCATTGTCTCTGGTAGTTATACTCTTCAAGTTTTCCTTGATTAAGATCTACCTCAATAATCACTTAGCATGAAAAGACAAGTTTAGGGCTCACAGTACCTCCTCTGGTTATTTCTTACATCCTACACTTTGCTTTTGCTACTGTGCTATGAATGTTAATCAATTGCTAATGAAGTTAACCTCCTTAATTTTCTCTGAATGAAACATTTACATGTACAAATACTTATTGAGCTTACCTACTGTATGAAACTGGAATGGCCTTTGGTCTCTGTGTACTGTATTTATATTTCCAAGCACACCCTTTTTATACACAATTCAAGAGTCTCCTTTTTTCCTCTTGGAGTTCACTGCAGGTGTGTGTAGCAGATGCATTTGTTCTGCCCCTTTTGCCACTTCTACCTTTTCCTTCTCAGAGACACTTCACCTGTTTCTACTATGAGGTTGTATTTTTACATTGCCAGAATTCTTGTGTTTCTTCCAACATAAAGAACAGCCATATAAGGTCAGGCAGTATTTCTCTTTATGGGTTCTCATTATATTCACACAAACCAACTTCACCCAAAATATGTAGTCTTAAGGGAAAACTAAGGGGAGAAACTAGTGTTATATTCTGTAGACATGCATCATTGCTACAATAATTTGGTACTATGAAAGCCTGTATATATAGTTAAAATTAAGGCCATTTGTGATCTCACTCATGGGTCTTTATCAGGTTATACCTATGAGTAGGAATGCTACTGCTGGGGTCTCATGAATTAGTTTTTGACCTGGTTATCATTCCTGTCTCTCATGGTTTTGGTTTCAGCCCAGCCAGTAACAAAGCACCACCCAGCCGCTTGCTCACTCCCCCCTCCCCCAGCCACGGTGGGATGAGGAGAAAATATAAAGGCAGGCTCATGGGTCGAGACAAGGACTGGGAGGGATCACTCCCCACTTATGGTCATGGGCAAAAGACAGGCTCAACTTGGGCAAGAAACAAAATCCATTTAATTTACTACAAATCAAATAAAAAACAAGGATATTAGGAAGGAAAACCAAACATCAGAACACCTTCCCCCCCACCCCTCCCTCCCTCCTTCCTGGCTCAACTGCATTCCCGGTTCTCTCTCCCTCCTCCCCCCTGCAGCACAGGGGAACAGGGGATGGTGGGGTTGAGGTCAGCTCACCACACGTTGTCTCTGCCGCTCCTTCCTCCTCAGGGGGAGGATTCCTCAGTCGTTCCCTGCTCCACCGTGGGGTCCCTCCCACGGGAGACAGTCCTTCACCAACTTCTCCAACGTGGTTCCTTTCCACGGGCTGCAGTTCCTCACAAACTTCCCTGGCGTGTGTCTTTTCCATGGGCTTCAGTTCTTCCCAAACTTCCCTGGCATGGGTCCTTTCCGCAGGCTGCTCTCCAGTCACACACTGCTCCAGCGCGGGCTTTCCCATGGAGTCACGGTCATCTTGGGGGGCCTCCGCTCCGCCGTTCACCTCCCTGGGCTGCAGGGGGCCAGCCTGCCTTCTCAGCACGGGCTGCAGGGCCATCAGCCTCCTCAGGCGCCCCTCCTCCCCATCCTTCTTCACTGACCTCAGTATTTGCAGAGGTGTTCCTCTCACATTCCAGTGTCCCTACTCCCTGCAGGTTCCCCTTCTTAAATCTGTTATCCCAGAGGTGCTACCACCACCACTGACTGGGTCGGCCTGGGTCTGACTTGGAGCTGGGGGAGCTTCCAGCAGCTTCTCACAGGAGCCACCTCTGCAGCCCCCTCCCCTGCTACCAAAAAAACCCCTGTGCCACACAAACCCATAACACTGTCTTAACCTGTGAGTATATAGTTCTGCAAACTGAACTGTAGAGGTTTTATAGAAGACACATGATGGGAGATGATGAAATTACTGTTATAGACAAATTTCTTGTTTAAATAATTACAAAATACCAACTTCATTTTATAATAACAAATGCAAAGCCATAGTGAACACCTTGGTTGGGGTTTAGGAGGAGGGAAAGTTCCTTCACTTCCTGGTCCTGCCTGGTTCTCCCTGGAGAATTGGCACCAGAATGTCTTCATTGTACCTGGTGAACTTCACCACGGTTATTCCACCATCTGTCCTTGACATACATCTGAGAGTGAAGAGTTACACTGGAGACCAGAGCTGCAAACCCAAGGTTAGCATGACCAAAGAGAAGAATTGCTATATAAGCTTTCAGTGAACCACTGTAGGTCTAAGAAAACTAAGTCCTGCCCAGAAAAGGGTGTGGTGACATCACATTGCTGCATTTTAAAACCCCTACTAAATGATTCCTGTGATTCCAAGAAGTACCTGGAACACACTGGCAGTGCTAGAGAGTGTTAAAAGAAAGGCTACAAAAATAATCCTGAGGCTGGAAAACAGGCATGAGGAGCTCAGTTAATTCATATTACCAGAGGAAGCTGAGGGGTGACATGTACTAAGGCAGAAAAGAGATACTAGGAAAGTTATAAGACAAAGGGATAATGAGATTCAGTGGTAGAAACTGAAAATTGACAATTTCAATATTAAAATAAGATGCAAATCTCTAGCAGGATAATTAAACATTTAAACAGACTATCAGAGAGCGTGGTGGACTTGCTATTGTTTGGCAACTTTATAAAAGATGACATGTCTTCAATGTTAATTTGAATTTTGTAGCCTGGATATACGGCTCAGGCGTTAATCAAAGATGTGATAGTACATCCTAAAAACACAGCAGAGATGATGTGCATTCAGTACACTGCTTCAGTGTACTGATTTATATGCATACATATAGGTAACTTTGGGCTTCGTGCACATTTTAATAGCATCTCAACATTTTGGCAAGTTAATGTCAAAATATTTAAATGGCAGCAGCAAGCATAAGTGCATGTCCAATACATGACTGCATGGCACTGACCTTCTGGGGAAAAAAATACATTGCGTGCTATCTATACTCTAAATATGCTGAAACCCAGGAGAGCGATCTTGTTTGTTAATGACACTTCCAGCTTGTGCAGGTATTGGAGAAGAGTCTTTCTAGGCAGGAATCTGTTGGCCTCTGGCAGCTCTTTGTTCTGTATACAAATGAAAAAGAAGAAAGTGGGGTGATGGATTGCAGTAGGCTCCTGGAAACTGTTTCATTGCCCCTGTTCAGGATTAGAATTTGGGAAGAGGAGAGTGAAGAAGCAGCTAAGGCTCCCAGGCTTTGGGGAAGAGCATGGACCTATAGGGCAGGAAACACTGCACGTTCCTTCTCAGCTAATGCTGTTGGTGTGGCCTCCACTGTATGCAATGAGAATTCTAATGTACTTATTATTGTATTCTGCAATTCATTTTCTTTGCTCTGTCCTCTATGGCTTCTGGTTCTTGCTTGGTATTTTGGGAAACCTATGTTCAGGAAAACCAGGAAGGGGATATAGGAGAGAGAAGAAATAAACTTCAAAATAGAGGAGGACCACAGTAATAAGGTATAATTAGGAAGTTCTTGGCCTGATTGTGTCATGAAAGGGATAATTGCTCTGGAGAGTAGGCAGCCTTCACACCACAACTGACTTAGCAAAGAGGAAAGGGGAAGTGTTTGTCTTGTGCATATAGTGTAATGAAAGTGGTATGAATTTAACAACTCTGGATCTGGAGAGAACATGCATGCCATCATTTGTTGCAGCAGTACATTTTGTGTGAGTCTGCAAAGCTTCAAAAACTACACCAAACTGCTAAGGACTTTGTACAATAAAACTGCTTCTATTTAAATACCAGCTATTTAACATCATTTAAATGGAACATATAAAACACACAGCTTCTGTTTCTTTTCCTCTACTCATTTCCATATCTGTTATGTACACTCTCTATGTTCCACAGTGATTACTTGATAAACCCATTAAGTTATCAGCAGGGCATATTTGCAGGGCATATTCACTCTAGATGTTACTGTTCAATTCAAATAAAGGTGAAATTGTTTGTACAGGGTGTAGCCTAGAAGCTGTTTCCCACAGAGGCTTCAATTAATGATAGTGTGCTACAGCAAATATAGAATATGCCAGATAGGAAAATAGAGTACGGAAAGTCCAAAAAGCAAGCGAAATTAGACTGAGGTGCTGTGTTTGGGCTAGCAAATAAATGCATTATTAAAAAAAGGGGTGTAATCAAAGATACAAATGGAAGCTGATGCAACTCAACTGCAGTGGATTAACTGCTGCTAAATTTGGGACTGTGCAGGTAGGATCACCCTAGAATAGGTTGTTTTGGTTTGGAATTAAAGGAATTATCTGCAGGTTTTTCTTTGTTCTCCCCAGTTCTCCCTTATATTTAAATGAATTTGTCTGGGAAAAATGTTGTTATGGCAATGTATTTTTTCCAAATTTAATCTCTATGTTTCAGACCTTCAAGTTAAAATACTATGAAAATGGAATTAAGAAAATATATAAACACAATTTTGTTGCCTAACTATAACTGTATATTCCTTTTTAGGTCAGAAAAGTATTGTGTCTTGAAGAGCAAAGTCAGATACACAAAGCTATAGTCGATGTGTACACAGCTTGATCGCTGCCATGATAAGGGGAGGTTTAGGTAGAAGGTGTGCAGGAGGGCTCTTATGTGAGAAGGGAGAGAGGAGGAAAAGCCTTGGAGACTCTTTTGTCCCAGAGAGGCAGGAAGGGCAAGTGAAGACTGATACATGAGGCTACCCGTCCCAGCACTGGCTGCTGCCAAATTCAGAATAGTCTCTAACTAGTGACAACACTGCCTAAAAGCCAGGATGTCTGATACTGTCACAGGCAAATATAAGCAAGGGGGTCATGGTGCTTTTCTGTCCTGCACAACTGTATGCTTTGATTTCCCAGGGCTGTTTTTTCCTTCAAACATCTTACTGCAACACACTTTATTATTACAGCTTTCAGAGGTTTGTCCCTGGCAGGAGGTCTTAAGCATTGTGTACCTCTCTATATAAAAATAGAGTCAGTTACCACCTTTGCCTAGAGTTTCCTATTGCATGTGCCTATGACATGCCTGAATGAACAAAAAACTTGACTTGCTATTGCTGTGTTTAAAATCTTGTGTATGGCAAAGA
>VYZV01007263.1:3036-27270 GCA_013401275.1 Pandion haliaetus | reverse complement strand
CGCCTAGAGGCGGGTCCGACATTTTGGCACGCGTGTCTGACATTTTGGGGCGGCGAATTCTTCCAAGCAACTTCTTAAAGGGGCCACCTCTGCAGCCCCCCTCCCCTGCCACCAAGGAAAACTGCGCCACAGAAACCCATAACAACTAGGAACTCATTAACTGTTGTCTGATTATCTGAAAGATCATTCTGCAGGGTTTCTGGGAAGTCCCAGAGATGCTCTTGCTACTGGTACTTCATACAAAAATGGGTTTTAGCTTTTTCCCCTTTGAATGATATCTCAAGTATAACATAGAGGACAAACATCAAAGAATAATCAGGCAAAATAGTATTTTAAATGTGCTTAAACCAATCAGCTATGCTAAATGGCTCTAGATATTTCTTAGATATTTTGTAAGAACAGACAGTTGCTTAAAACATGCATCTGTTTATGCTGTGTTTAATACAGCATATATTAGTGATCAGTTGTTTATATCATTGACACTGTACCTGTCTCCTGGTTTTGGCTGGGATAGAGTTAATTGTCTTCATGGTAGCTGGTGCAGTGTGTTTTGGAGTTAGTGTAAGAATAATGTTGGTAACACACTGATGTTTTAGTTGTTGCTAGGTAGTGCTTATCCTAAGTTAAGGATTTTTCAGTTTGCCATGGTCTGCTGGTGAGCAGGTGCACAAGAAGCTGGGAGGGAGCACAGCCAGGACAGCTGACCTGAACTAGCCAAAGGGATATTCCATGTCATAGGATGTCATGCTTAGTATATAAACTGGGGGGAGCTAGCTGGGAGGCCCCTCTTGCTGCTCAGGTATCTGTCAGCGGGTCGTGAGCAACTGCATTGTGCATCACTTGTCCTGGGTTTTATTTCTCTCTCTTTTTTTTTGTTATATTCTTTTTCACCACAATTTATTGTTACATTTTATTTTATTTTAGTTATTAAACCATTCTTGTCTCAACCCATGAGCTTTACTTCTTTTTTTTGATTCTCCTCCCTGTCCCACTGGGAGCAGGGGGAGTGAGCGAGTGTCTGTGTGGTGCTTAGTTGCTGGCTGGGGTTAAACCACGACAACATGTCACAAGACTGAAAAGTGATTACGGTGGCCAGTACTGCGAACTGGTGCTTCAGTGGAAGAGGGTCCATTTGGTGAGAGGGAAGGAAGGTTTGCCAGTTCTCCAGATTGATCGTCCCTAGCAGCCAGCACCTGTCAGAGAAAAAAATCTCCACGTATAATGTGTATCAGTAGAAGCTCCTTCCAACCAGGGCTTACAGTGAGATACACAAAATGCTTTCTCTGTTCCCTCCCTCCTCTCACCTTCCTGCCTGTAACATAAAGGCAGCTCATTCTCTTCTGGTGTAGCTATGCTCAACCCTGTTGCTATAAAAAGAAAGACTGAAGCTCGGCTTGGTTACCCTGGGTAGCTCTATATGCTGGAATGGGTGAACCGAATTCTCACTGCAGGCATCTGAAGCCAGGAGGGATTACTGATATCATTTTACAGCTGGAGGAAAAGAGACAGAAAGGTTGAAATACTTTATTCAAGACCAAAACTGAGTCAGAGAAGAAACGAAAGGCCTTTGGAAGCTCCTCTTCTCCTTAAAGGTAGTTAGAGAAATTTTTTTCAGCACAAATTCTTCAAAGTACTGCCTTTTTTCCTTTCATCTGAGGTGAGGTTTGCTCAAAGAACTCGACTGCTGATGGCTGGGCTGAGAAAGATCCACACATCTGGGATAACGCAGACTCAGGTTAAATTCCTGTACCACCTCTTTTGAGGCAGGATCCCGAATACTCCATGTTCTGACCCCTCTCTTTGGCTGTTCTTTTTTCTTCTCCATTTTGTATGAAATTGAACCAGAGATATGTTATATGACTTTTTCACACTCAAACCACTGAGCCAGAGGCATGAGTTCATATCGCTGATCTAGACCGAGTAGCTGTGAGTTTTGAACACAAATAAATACGTCACATACCAAGAGGCTTCCCAGGTGAAGAGTTATTCCCAAGAATGCAGCAACTGCTTGTGAAAATGTTTTGGAAGGATTTCCTTTCTTCTGTGCTGAGCTGAGGTTTTCAGCCATTCGAGGAGTGGAGCTGCAGAAAAGCCTTTTGGGAGGAGCAGTTGGACCACAAAGTTAATCTGTTTCAGAGTTCTGCTCTTAAACAGTAACAATACACTCCGATACTGTATTTCCATGAGAGTGCTTTCTGAAACACATCTTATTTGCTGGTGGGGAAGTTGTGGCTATTTGTAGTATTTCTGGCCACAAAGCATAAAAAAATCAAGTCATGTAGTTTAGTCTTTGGTTTTTGTTTTTAAAACAGCAACACTGCTGTGTCTCCTGTGTGTTTTCCGATATGCTTAGAAGCTTAATAAAGTGTCTGCAGGGTTAATATGTGCTTTACAATACCTTTGATACTGAATGTACTTGAGACGCATTGAAATTTTGAAAAGCTTTATTTGAAACTTTGTAGAGCTGTCTTTTGGTACTGGGTCAGTAGAACTCTGTGGCTGTATCAGCTTGATTCTCCCAAGCGTTTCATGCTGCAGGGCATTTTGACAGGATAGTTGTATTTCACAGTGCCTTCCAGGGACCTCTGTGAACAGGGACAGTATGTTGCCCTCTCCAGAAAGCCACAGATCTCCAACTTAAAAAGCAAAAAAAAAGAAAAAGGAAAATTATTGGTACTGTGCTAATATGACACAGTATCAGACTAACTCCACACAGCTACCTGCATAAGATAGAGAAGAATATGACAATTGTGCAGAAGATATTATCACAGCTGGGTGCCACACAAGTCTTCGTAGTGCTATTTTTGGAATGGAGTAGAGGTTATATATAGGTCAGAACTAACATGTATATAGATTTGCTTAAGTACCTTGTCTCTCTACCCTTGTTCACATGAGCAAGACACTCCTTGTTAATTTGTTTATTTTCATTCATTTTCCTAACAATATTTGATGACTCAGCCAACTAGCCACAGAAGCACAGGATAGTTTAAATTGGAAAGGACCACTGCACCTCATTTGGCCCTAGTTCCTGCTCAGAGCAAGTTGAGCTAGATGAGGCTGGAATCTGCTTTCGTTTTGTGAAAATCTGTGCTTTCATTTTCCTTTTCCTGTGCCTATGACATATGCCCCTTGTGTGCTCTGATTCTTTCTGAAGAAAACTTGATGTGTGGGCAAGTAAGGAGTTGTAATCCTGCCCTGTCCACATCTCCCAGGTCAAGTAACCAGAGCCTAAAGACTGCAGCATTTACCTGCCAGACTTTAGATGCAGCTATATAAAGATAGAAAAGGCATACTCATATGCAAATGTAGAGGCTGAGAAAAGCCCACGCTACTTTAGCTTCCTACATTATCTTAGTTTTCACATGAATGGCTCACTTTCTTCCAAAAAATCCCATTTCAGCAAGGGCAGAAGAATTCAGCTGCCCTTTTGCAGCAGTTTGAATTGTATTAAAAGATGGTGCACCTCTTGCATGGACCCAGCTGGGATGATGCTTCATTTTCCTGGCTATGTTTACACTGCCTGTCCTTTAGATAATAATATCTAAGACAGTGCAGGATACATGAAAAAGAATGGTAACACATGACCCTGTAGTATTATATAAATAAATAATCTTCCCAGAAGACATCAGCTTTTCTCATCTCAAAGCTAGTCCAGGCAAACAATAAAATTACAGGCATTTTGCCCCCATCTTGATATGGCAAACTTTCTTTGCAAACTGGAGCAGCTTTACTTGTTTTCTACATCCTTTTCTCTAGTACTGACCTCCCTTAGCAGAGAAGTACTGTCTTTCAGCAGCAGTTCTCAAGGTTAAATCCCTAATATAGCTAGCAAAGTTCCAGTTCTCAGCTATGCCTTGCTTCTCAGTGTCATAAGGTCCTTACTACTGTTCCAGCTCACACCAGGGCTGAAACAGGAAACCAAGTCTGATTATTTGCCAAAATAACCAATATTAAAACAACAATGGATAAACAACAATATCAAAAGTATTGGCCAGCTACACACAGTTCATTTTTTTTTGTATTTGTATTTACCAATGTGAGAGACTGAATTGGCCCCTGGAGCCATTTGTCTCAAAGATCATTAAAAAAGATTCTCTAGCTGATAAGGCCACTGACCATCTGTGACAGACTAAAAGTCTGTCAGAAAAGCAGCATTGTCTCATCATCATTAACAGGACGGGATGTGGGCTACAAGGCTCCTGGATGATACCTATCTAGAGCCATTGGCGATAACCGCATAGTTTCTGTCAAAAGGATGGATTGCAACTGTTGCCATAACATTGACGAAGAAATCGTGAACTTTAGGCGAACTTTGCTTCATTATAATACCAAAACACACCTCCTGGCCGAAGGCTACCCGCCTCCAAGGCTGACCACGCCTCGGACACTGACCCTGCGCCTGCGCGATAGCCTCGCTCGAGAAGGGTGGAGATATGCTAAGAAGGGCGGAGACTCCTGAGGCAGAGGTGGAGCAAGCTGTGTTAAAAGATGACTTCTGAACGACGGAAATGTGGGGGGAGCCTCCCCCCACCGAGGACCATGATGATCGACAACGCAGCATCAGCTGGACCCGGGACCATTAGGACGTCATGAGATCAGCGGTGGTAGCTATAACTTCTCTTTTTCTCCTCTCTCTCTAAACTTAACTTTACTTTTCTCCTTTCTTTCACCCATCTCTTAACTATCATGTGCATCTTCACAGGCAATACAATAAAGTTTTACTGTGTGATTATTGCCATCCCCTTTGGTGTTGGTCACCTTAATTTTGCACTTTCGAGATCGTAGCGAATGAACCATCACGAGTCCACCGAGTGGACCGTGACAACCAACCAAATACCATCTGGTATATGAATACTTGAAGTATGAATATTAGTATTGCCAACATTCTTGGTATAAATAAGTCCAAAATCAGGTTTTAATGTTTTCCTATGGACCTCAGCAAAAAAAGAAGCCAAGCATATGGAATAGAAAACTATTAGAAACCACTGTTTCTGGCTGCCAAGCTCTGTTTTCATATATTACCTTTTAATCCATTCTGGCTAACCAGCAGGATTTAAAACTGCCTAATTAAATGAAAAAGGAATGATGCACTTGTAAAGCTGTTATTACTAGCTTGGACACTTGTAGTTTGGACCCTGGGATTGGCTACTACTGCCCATATGCAGGATGCTGGGGTGAGCAATAGCATGCAGAACTTCCCAAGATGCAGTGTGGAGAGCATTAGCCCTTTGCTGAAGCAGGAAATACAGCATCTGAGGAGCCACTGACATAATATTTCCATAACCTTTTATCTGACCTGCAATCAGGAGGACTTTGTGTTCAGCGCTTCAAACAAATTTCTTGAAAGTCTGGCAATATTTGCCAATAAGCCATTTTTTTCCCCCAGTATAGTTTTATCACTGTAGGAAGAGATTAAAGTAGTGCCTCCAACCTCATGCTGTTTTTCCAGTGTTTGCATTGCATCAGTGTACATGTGGCTGCCTAAATGCTGAAAGAGAAGTTAGCTACAGACTAGCACTTTTGCAGAGAGAGTTTCCAGTAAAGTACTGTATTTTTATTCATACCTGCTTTAATAAACTGAATTCTCAAGCAGTCCCTTACGGCAATAAACCAGATGGAAACAACAGTTTACATATCTCATAAGAACAACACACAGGCTATTCAGAGATAGAGAGAAGAAAACACAGAATATTATGCATAAATTACTGTATTTTGCATGTAGACACCAGTTATTTAATTGAATGTAGCTACCTATTTACTGCTTTCTCTTGCAAATTACTTCAAAGTAGTACGGCACTTTGGAAGATTTTGGAAACAATAGAAATGTACTGATCTGAAGATCCTTAATGGATTGAAATCTATCCAACTTTAGTTGCTTATTAAATTTTAATTGGTATGACCTATAAATTATAAAAATTAAAATAATACCATTATGTTGCCAAAATCTGTAATTATGAGTATTGGTAGTCAGTTCAACTGCTTTTCTTTCCAATGCACAGAATTATTAACATCTCCTGAGTTGACTTATTTTGCTACTTAGAAATAAATTTCTCAACAGAACATGTATGTAATAAAAGAGTCTTACAGGTATTAATAAGAAGCATTTTAGCTCCAGATTTCACCAGATAAAATCTAAATTAGTCATAGCTGTAATGTCTAACATTTATTTGCTGATTTCAGAAAAGTGAAATGTCCCTCAGTCAGGAGTTTGATTTATGTTTTTAATGTGCTTTGGGATCGTGAATGTAATCTGAGGATTAATTACTGGATTTTAGAGTTTTTTGCCTAATTCAAATCTGACCAAGACTGATGGCTATAAGAAGTCTTAGCTGATGATTGTTGGCAAGCTTGTTTTCATTTTATTTTTTAGGATTCCTGTTTTGTTGTTCTTTTGGATTTATTTAATTTTTTTTTTTTCCCAGACCAGCATGAATCATCATGAAAGGCATTCACAGTCTTACTTTATCTGCAGAAAGGAAAGTTAGACCATAGTGGGTAGGCACCTGTATCAGCACTTGTTTGTAAGCAGGTGGCCTGAGATCAAACTGAAAGAGCCTGTTAACCTTTTAACTGTCTGAGTGAGCCATTCTAGACTGGAGGGAGACATCTGGCAGTAGGTTAATACACTGAAGCAAGGAAACCTTGTGGTATTTCCTCTGCAAATAAATAGTTTCTCAGCAGAAATGTTTCACTGTGTTAAAGTAATCATTTATATGAGAGCTCAAATGTATGCTCCATGAGACTGCTGTAATGGTGAGACTGCCTGGGGATGTTTTGTGCTGGCTGGGTGGGTTCACAAGTTGGACAGATACATTTGTCTAGCTCTATGAATGCTTTTGTAAGAGAAGCCTTTGTTTTGGTAAATCAATAGCTTTGGGAAAGTCCCTGAAGGACTTCCAATTCATGCTGTTGTTCGTGACACTTTGTGTTTTGTACTGACACTGCATCATTTGCCTGCCTTTCATCTTCCAGCAGAAACAGTTATCCTGTGGCAAGGCTCTGTTCCATCAATGTTCTCTCTTTTAAATGAAGAGGGAAGGGAATACAGGGAAGTATTTGCATGGGTTAATGCCACAAAGTTTTTGACCCCCAAATTTGCCCTTTAGCAATATACTTAAATTAGGAGTAGCTAAAAAGAAGAAACAGCATTTAGGAACATTTATACTTCATCCTCATGCAAGTCCTGATGTAGGCTATTTCAGGCCAGTTTGACCATTGTGTCTTGCTAGATTAGCACTAAGAAAGGTTGTAATTTATACTGTATTTCAGTAGCTGCCAGGAAGAGTGTGGAATCACAGCAGCACAAACTATCTTCTCCCTTGTCCCTGCACCATAGCACCCTGTAACTGCTGGGAGGGAGGGGATGTGCAAGCAGGAAAAGACTGGCCAATACATCTGTATTTTACTTTTTCAGAGGTCTTGTCTAAGCAGTACTTTCTAGGCTGAACTGAGAGAGGTTGTGACATAAATCCCTTTCAGTCCTTTACGCTGAGCTAAAAGGCACAGTATTGAATACCTGGTACTGTGCTGACTTGATTGACTTTGATATATATGCATACTTATCTACTATTGGTTGTGGTACTGTCTGATCTTCTAATACCAGATTAGGTAATGTGAATATTCATAGGTATATGCTGTTTATTTTCTTATCTTCTCTCCAAGAGGTTTTCCTCTATATTCAGTGTACTGTTTTGTGAAAGCAGAATTTAAAGGGCATGAGTGTCTTTGTTTTTCACTGCAGTAAAGCCGTCTTGAACCCGAAGTTAACCTGAAGCTTTATAACCAGTTTTCATATTAATACCACTAGTAAAACTTGCACACTGCAGCAGGTCATGATCTTCTTACCCTGGGTAGATCTCTGCAAAAGCTCTCCACACATCTGCAAGTGCAGACAGGAACTCCACAGAGAGTGGGATGGTACTGGGGAAATGGAAGGTTGTATTTTTGTTGCAGACATTTCCCAGAAATACCCCCTAAATCCAGTTCAGGTTCTGTTTATTAGGAACCAAAACTGTTGATGGGATGAATGCATGTAATGGTGTCAGCCATGATCATGTAAATCTCACATCATGATTTACCATCTTGTATCCTTTATCTACTGTGGGAAAGATGAAAAGCCCACTTTTCTTTCATCAGTCCCAGTATAAAAGGCAGTACTAAGAGGCTGTATGGATTATGATAACTGCATTAGGACTACAATATACAACCTCAACTGTGCGAAATTCCAGATAAAGACAGAAGTTCTTCCAGGGTCCCCCAAATTCTGTTTCCTCATTAGTATGTATCTTGCTCTAGATTGGAGAGAAGCTATCACAGCATTGTGAAATTGGAGCTGCCCAAGTCAGCCAAATTCACTTTTTCAGAAGTAGAATCTTACACAGGATTTTTCTAGATGCTCATTTAGGAGATATTCTTAGATGCATGTAGTATATCTGAGTTGAATCTGGCTCTTAATACCATGAAAATTTCTGTTTAGATTGACCAATGGGCTGGAAAAATATAAGGAAAATATGAAGGCTTAATTTTTTTCAGGATATAGCATGTGTACTGTGTGCTTGGGAATCAATCTAGGCAAAAGTAGCTGTAATTCATAGCAGATGAAACTCGCTGTTTGCATGGGCTGTGCTCTTTACATTTAAGATGAAATTAATAGTCTTCCCATGGTTCCCATATTATAGGGGTTTCTCTCCACAGTACAAAAACGAGTTTGGATTCCCACGCAGGCATTGCACAGAATGAAACTACATTGCGGTGGGCTGATCTACCATTTTGTTTCTTTTTCCCTACTCAGTACCAATATTGTAAGGTTAGGGGTTCTGTCATCTGACTGAGGCAAGGTACATACAGTGCCGTGTGCTATGGGGTGTGTGTGTATATATGAGAAAGGGTTGCTATGTCTTCCAGGGAAAAATCTAGCTGGAAAGACAGAAATTTTATGCAGTGGGGTGATGCAGAGATCTCTTACACAGGCAATCTCACTTGCCTCACTATATTAGTATTTTTGAGTGCAAACTACTTGCTTTAGGATTTGGCCTATTTACACCAACTGGAAAAGAAAGCTTCCATTTTGTTTCTAAGCAGCTTATTGCCAAACAGGGTTTTGCAGTCGTGTCTGTGAACAGGCTCAACTAGGAGCAGTTTTGGAGCTCTCCTAGCTCACCTGCTTCCTGCTTGTTGTACTAAATAGACTATTAAAAGAAAGCTCACACACTGTGGGAACAAGTGACGCACAGTCCCCAGTAGATCATAGCTGCTACAACACATTCAGTAGAGAAAGACATTTATTACAGTGATTTGTGTAATGTGGCCTCCTATCTCATATTTGGTGCCAAATGAATCTTTAAAGTGTTGATACATTTCTTCAAATTTCTACCTGCTTTTCTTAACCTTTTGGATGTGCAGGTGTTCAATGATGAAATGGAGCCTGCAAAGCTTAACACATTAAAGTATGTGCCACAAAATGATACGCAGAACTAGAAAGTTAAATAAAATGCAGAGTTCGCTCTCACTGACTTCTCTTTCACTCCTCTCCCTTCTCCTCACCCTTTGAAAAATAGTACCTCAGAGCTAAAGAAATGATGTACACATAATCCCCCAGTGGTAAAATAACTTTCAGGTTCTTTTGAATTAAGAGTTAAACCTCTTGCTTTTCCTCCTTCCTACTGTATCTAGCTGCACATGTAGTAGTTAGTGTTATAAACTACAATACTGGCACAATGGTATTAATGAATAGGAGCCTTTGTGTGAGAAGTGCTCATGTGTTTTGGCTTCAGTTAGTGCCTTAAAATATTTTATATACGATTGAAAACAAAACAGAAAAGCAACAGTCCTATTGGGATTGTTCCTGCTGGAAGTATCTGGCAGGGTCTCTACATGTGGCCACTTTTAAAAGGCAGAAAAAAAACTAAGGAAAATTACTGTTTCACTTTAGGCAAAACATAACTAAGAGAAATAATATTGTGGACACAGTAAAGAAACAACTGTCTTGGTAAATTAAGTTTAACAGTTAAAATGCTTTCTTTTGTTATCTCTGTGTGGGTATCATTAACAGCCAAATAGATCAGATTGTTTCTGCTTTGTGCACATGTTTCATTCAGGAATAGCTGAAGTCTGGCTGTTGGGAAGGGGACTGGGAATTAAGGATATTGTATTCCTGGTCTGCTTCCTGGTCCCACTGCTCCTGAAGAAATCATTTACTTGTTCTGGTTGTGGTGAAGCAGGTGGTAAAACTCTTGCTGAGATTGGTGGGACAGGACTGTATTCATTGGTTATGCCTCACTTAAGGGAGCTTGTTGAAAAGTTTTGAGTGTTTTTATTTTATTTTTGTTTTTTTAAATAAGCCAGTGAGTTTGAAACCTGAAGCATTCACCCTTAGACAATGAACCAGAGGGTTTATGGGGTTTTTGGTAACCTGCCTTAGAAAAGCAACTTCACTCCTTTCTTCAGAAAATGAAATTCTAGGGGCTTTGGTTTGTCTTGGAACTAAATCAAGTCTTTAAACAGCATTACCGTTCCCTCAGTATCTCTGATGCCAGTTGTATTGTACATTCATATTTAGAAAACAGTCCAAGACTACATGCAAAAAGCCATTTTAACAGAAGTTTTAATTGGTTGTCTAAATAAGGGATGTGTGAACTCTGATTCATTGCACAGTTTATAGCCCTAGGTTTGCAGCAAGATCTTTTGCTGAAGCAAGGACAGGTTGAGTGCCCTGTGAGATCTGCTCTCCTTCAGGAGTTTGCGGTTTGGGAGTTAGCTGCAAGGGGCATCAGCAAGTCGATGACTTGGGGAATAGGCCTCCATTGCACAAAGGCTGAGGATGCAGGCTGGCCTAACTGCAGTATATTCATAACAGAAATAGAAGATGTCCTTTTGGCAAAATGTAAGGTTTTGGTGATTTTCTTTTTTTTTTTTTTTTTTTCCCCAGGTTGTTCTGATTTTCCACTTGTGTGTTTGAAACCTGGCTTACTGATACAAGAAAACTTCTGTTTGTAAAGACCGTTTGTCTCCTTTTGCTGGTGAGCATTTGTGTAGGAGAGTGAGAGACAGCAACATGTTACAGCCAGGTTCTTCAGTGGTTTTGAGGTGCATGTGAGTCCTGGTGATTCCAAACTGTAGAAATTTCAGATTCCTTGCTCCATTTCTGCAAATTTCCATTGCCTTGGCAAGGTTAGGCAAGGAAGAGGCTGCCTGCAGCCAGTGATCCCTTGGGCTGAGGCAGCGCCAGGGAACAAATGGGAGGGGGCAGCCCCCAGGCACCCTGACCTCCACACTGCTGCAGGGATGCCTGGGAAAGCAAACTGCAGGCTGGTTGGGTTGGTGCCACGGACCAGCTGGGCTGCCAGCGGGCCCAGGATGAACGGGGCGCAGAGGTGCCTCTGAGCAACTCGGAGCAACACTTATTTCTGATAACAGGAATCATGGGTCCCTGTGGCCTCTCATATCTAGGACATTGACAGGGCTCTGCAGTGGAGGATGTCCCACTGAGCTCTATGAGCAGAATGAAAAGATTTTAATGTAACACTTGCCTTGAATTTTGTCACCCCTGCAAATTATTTTGGTTCAGCAATGTATCTCAGCTCACTCTTCTGTGTTCTTTTTTAGTAAATTTCCTTCATTGCAATGCATGTGTTATTTGGACATGTTAGGATTGGCCAGTAGCATCTGTCTTTTCCTAAAGTTGTGCATGTTTTCTATCCTATTAGAAATTAAATTCTGTTCTCAATTTTGAAATGGGCAGTAGTGCCAGATTTGTTTGTGCAGTATAGCTGACAAACAGCAGATGAAATATTTAATGACTTTTTATTTCCCAGATCACTAAAAAGTCTAGGAATGTGTTCTAAAACTTCAGCCTTGGCCTATTTAATTTTCCAAGCAGGTTTTTGATATATATATTGTAATTTTATACACATGTGGACCTGTGTGAATGAAGTGCTGAAGTAATCAACTCTGGGCAATTCAGGCAACCTCCAAGGCTGGTTGTTAAATCTCAGAAAAATCGGATGCAGTCAGGCTTCAGCCCTATACTTATAACTAAGTTAAACAACAGTATTTCTGTGAAAGGATAATACAATGTAAATATTGGTTTTTTTAAGAACACTTTGCCACTTACTCAGTGCTAAGATTTTTTAAAATTATTGACATCAAAACCAGGAATTAATCTCTATTTTGCTGGTCAGGTTTAAAAAAGATTTGCTAATATAAGGCGGTGGAACTTGGTAGTAACTGTACAAGGTAACTGAAGTAGCTTCAGGAGGAATAAACAGTACTTTTATTGTTGCACTTAAATAAACAGAACAGTGTTGCAAAGAACATTAAAGGATATGGAAAAAACAGTGAGTTTTATGCACTGAAACATCTCCCCATGTAAACTAATGAGTTCTGGGGGAAAGAAAGAATGACTCTAATGACCAGCTCTGCACTAAAATTGTAAGTCATTGATAGTGTATAAAAAACCTGACAACTTTTGCTTACGTAGTTGATATACCCAGTAGTGGGACACAGTAAGCTTGTGCTTTAGAGGGAGACTGTTTTGCAGGAACCACATGACACTGGTATATTCCTTTGTATAAATAGTGAACTTACCTGCTTTGAAAAGTGCTTATACAGTTTCCTTGTATTGCTGCTGTGGAGTGGAGGCTTGCAGGCATTTTAACACATATTTATTTAATGATGATCTAGTAAGGAAAAAGATTTTGCAGCTCTATCAGATAAAATCACTTCAGGTAAGGAAGTGGTACAAGCTTGTTGCGCAGTGGCTATGTAATAGAAAGATGATTAAGGTGGCTCCTGAGGTTAACCCATTAGTTCAGCATCACAGTTTGGTGAAAAAAAAGGTCCTTCAAGACTTCTTTCTCCCTCTTAGCAAGTATCCACTAAAGTTTTCCCTCTTGAAGGACCAGATGGATGTTTTTATTGGATTTTTCTGTGATGAATAATTTCACTCATACTGCTCCTTAAGAGCCATCAAACTGAGAATAGGTGGATAGACACTCTGTTGCTTAGGTTTTAGGTGATGGGTCTTGCCTACCTTGTCTAGTTCCATTTAATGACCCATCTCCAGAAAACAGGAGACTTGTAGAAATAAATGTGTGTGCTGGTTTTGGCTGGGGTAGAGTTAATTTTCTTCATAGTAGTATGGGGATATGTTTTGGATTTGTGCTGGAAACAGTGTTGATAACACAAGGATGTTTTAAATTATTTCTGAGCAGTGCTTACACAGAGTCAGGTCTTTTTTGCTTCTCACACTACCCCACCAGCAAGGAGGCTGGGGGTGCACAAGGAATTGGGAGGGGACACGGCTGGGACAGCTGACCCCAACTGAGCACAGGGATATTCCAGACCATATGACATCATTGCTCACCATATAAACCTGGGGGAAGAAGGAGGAAGGGGGGGACGTTTGGAGTGATGGCATTTGTCTTCCCAAGTAATCATTACGCGTGATGGAGCCCTGCTTTCCTGGAGATGGCTGAACACCCGCCTGCCGATGGGAAGTAGGGAATGAATTCCTTGTTTTGCTTTGCTTGTGTGCGCAGCTTTTGCTTTACCTATTAAACTGTCTCTATCTCAGCCCATAAGTTTTTGCCCTTTTACTCTTCTAATTCTCTCCCCCATCGCACCAGTGGGGGGAGTGAGGCAGCAGCTGCGTGGTGCTTAGCTGCGGGCTGGGGTTAAACCATGAGAATGTGTTATTAGTCCCGAGCCAAAAATCCCTTAGATGAAAATGCCAGTAGCTCTTCCCTAAAAAGAACTATCTGGACTGCATAACTTTCTAAAATCAAGCTTACATCTCATCTGAGCATTATCTGCTGTGAAATTTGAGAAACTCTCTTACAGTCACAGAAATCACAACAGGGTCTTTTCAGTCCTTTGATTCTTCCTATTCCACTTTGAACTGGAAGAGGAAAAAATATATGAACCAAAAAGCACTTCAAAGCTATAACTACCTAGATGGAAAGAGCCAGCATCTCTAGTGGGTTGACTAGATGAGTTCAATGAAATGATGCAACAATACACAGCTGCATTGATGTCTCCCCTATCTCCTCCTTTTGCAGCACCATCTCTCTCTCAGATCTTTGCAGCACAGCCTAGCTCCTGTGTGTGGCTCCCTCTTACCTCTCTGTGCACATGGATGTGAGCGATGAATATGGGAATGAAGACGACCTGTGCCGGGATCTAAGAGGCAAATTCTGAATTGTGCCCTTAAACTCCTTTAACATAGTGACAGCTTTAAAAGAAAAGAAAGATAAAAGATACACTCAACTGATAAATCTGTATTTGGTTCTGCTGGTAGTGTCTTGAGAGATATATGACTACAGCTGCTGAAATAGCATCATTTTGCACATGTTAAGGCACTTCATATGCTGGTTTTTTAGTAATATGATCTTGTCTTTTCTGGTTAGTAGCCCTGTGGGCTGTTCCAAAGTCACTTGCATCTGTTTGAAACTCCAGCAACACGAACTTGACAGGACAGAGGGTGTTGTTAAATAGTAGGAGAAAACAAGGGCATTGCCACAAAGAAAAGGCCTATCCTTTAAAAAAAAAAAAACGAAACAACTCTGTTTACTAGAGCATCTGTTTTTTCCCTTTCATTTATTTCCTATCATTTTGGAAAGGATAGGAAACAATTTCCTATGAAACACTGCTGAAGTGAATTGTTTGAGAATGGCAAAGTCTCTCCCCTGCTCTCTGGAACAGTATAGGTGAGGTTTTTGTAAAAAGAAAGATAGCAGTTAAATTAGAGAGGTTCCCTAGCCCTCATGCTTTTTGAAAGTGAAGACTGGTGCCCGCCAGCTGATTCTGTGATGTGATTTTATAGTGCAAGTTACCACAAGTCATGATGTGAGCTGTGGCAGCCATGCTGAAATACTGTTTGTAAGGTTACATTTTTGAACCTAAAACTGTGAGCTGGTTTGTTGTGGGTTAATCCCAGCAGGCAGCTCAGCCCCACACATCCACTCACTCCTCACAGGGGGACTGGGGAGAGGATCAGAAGGGCAAAAGTAAGAAAACTTGTGGATTGAGATAAGGACAGTTTAATAAATGGAGGGGAAAAAAGGAAGCAAACCAAAAATAGAAATAAGTGATGCAAGAGCCATCACTCACCACCAGCTGACTGATGCGCAGCCAGTTGCCGAGCAAGGGCCAACACTGGAAAACTGCTCCCCAGTTTTATTGCTGAGCATGTTGTTCTATACAAAGTATGGGATAACCCTTTGGTGAGCTGGGGTCAGCTGTCCTGGCTGTGTCCTCTCCCAGGCTCTTGCCCACCTTCAGCCTGCTTACCTGGGGGAGGAAGAGTGAGAAACAGAGAAGGACTTGGCACTCTGTAGGCACTGTTCAGCAACAGCTAAAACATAGGTGTTTATCAACACTGGTCACAGTGGTCGCAAATGCAGGACATAGCACCATATGAGGTGATATGAAGATAAGTAACTCCACCCCAGACAGACCTAGTACTTTATTAAAAATACCACCTCTTTCATCAACTAAGGGATTTTTAGCTATTTCAGTTGCTAATGTAAATGATATATTTTCCTTTCCACTGTTGCTTGTAGAAGGTAGAATTAAATTCAGTGCAGAGCTGTAAGTGCAATTATCCTGACACAGCTCAACTAGGACAGAAGACTTTGTATTACAGCAAAGACATCAAACAAATATATCTTTATGTGACAGCCAGTGCTAAGTTACTTGTTTTCAGAAGAATAGTTTGTTTCTCCTAGTATTTCTTTTCATACTGCTTTGGGGAACTTTCTTGTTGAGACCTATGTATATTTTCAAACCAGCCTCAATCCTATTTTCAGCAAAGAAATATGTGCCACACTGCTTAAAAGCCTTTGAGTGCCTGACAATCTCCCACTGACACTTGTGAGACTTTGGCACTTAGGTATCTCTGAAGATTTGGGCTTTGGAAGCTTATTAAGCAAACTTCCAAAGGCTCCTGAAATGGAGTTGTGTTACATTTCAGTGGGATTTGAACTTTCAAGTCCACAAATTACTTCACAAGTAGAACTGTGGGACTTTTGAAAATGCTGTCCTGGCTTCAGTGAAATGTAATTGATCTGATCTAGCTGAACTGTTTCACTGTTTGAGGTTCTTGTCATTGGGGTTGATATTCTAGCTAACATTAATTAATGGATTAAAAAAAAAAAGTTACGCAAAAATTCCTGGCTGCTTAATCATGTAGGTCAATGCCTAGAGAACTTTCTAAAATACTAAGGCATATAATTCCCATTTATTTCCAAAGGTACCCATGCAGACACTATCAAAAAGCCAGACAGAGACTTAAGTGTATCTGTAGGTGGCTAAATATCCTTAAGTACTCTTTTATTTGGCTTCATGGTGCAATACTTATAGCTTTACTTTCCCTATTCATAAAAACTGTTACTAGGGTTATTGCTGTACCACAGATGTTTTTGAGAAATGACCACAAAATTAAAAAAATAAGAAATTGCTTTTAAATCCCATGTATTACAGATGTTGTGTTCACCTTTTTAGTTTTTGTTGCATAATCTGTAATTCTAAAAAAAATTTTCCTAAAATAATATAGATACCAATCTATGTAACTATTGTTCTTCAGTTCTCTAAAATGTATGTGTTCAAATAAATGAGGAAAAATTACTTCCATGAGGGACACAGATGCTTTACTTCATCCAGAAAGAAAAAAGCCATTTCCTGAGCACCGATAGGCATGCATTAGTGTGGTGCACAGAGCTTCACATGTAAGGACACCGAAGTTTCATGCCTGAAAAGAACCAATGTTGCACACTACACTGCTCGTATAAATACAGTGTGAGGATTTAAAGGATTAGCCTCTTCGTCAACATGTTTGTCCTTGGATTAGGAGAATTAAAAGGCCTGGTGCACTCAAGTCCAGGCAGGAGAGATATTCCAGAACTGACTCTACAGCAAACCCGTGGCAGGCTGGGATGAGCCTGACTACTCTGACAACTCTTGGGGGGAAAGAAAAAAAAAAAAAGAGAAAGAAAATAAAAAAAGAAAAAAGTCTCTCTCTTCACCCCTCTCTCTCTGCCTTCCCCTCCCCTTCTCCCCTAATAGAACAATAGGCTTGTCAGCCATCCCTTTCTTTAGAGGTCCTACTTTATCTACACCTGTGCAAAAAGAAAAAGGAATGAGTTTAGAAATCCTCATATTATAATAGTGTTGCACCAGCCTAATGGTGTGTGTAGGGTTCTGAAAGCTCTTGCAGGTTAGAGATATCCAGAACCAAGGAGCTAAAAGATGGTCCTCAAAACCACCTTTTTTATTCCAGTTGTGTACTCGGCACAGAAGCAGAGCATCAAAAAGAAAACAACTCATTAAATTTCTCTGCTTTCCTATTTAATATTTCTGTTTTGTTCCAGATACTCTGGGGAAGAAAGGTAAACAATTTCTGTTATAATTTAATAGTATCAGTATGATTGGGTATGTATGATTGGTACGGAATTTAATTTTCATATCTGTAACGTTCTCCACAGCAAAACAGTGGATTACAAAAAGCAAAAACTTCTTACAAAGGAATCAACTCAAAATGTTCCAAAAGATGGCAGGTTTACTGATGATTTGTACTGACATTACAAGCAAAATGTGCTCTGGTAAAAAACTTTTTTTGTAAAAAGAAAGATGATACTGAGCACATGAAAGTAAGAGCTTATTTAGGCACACAACAAATACCGAGAGAAACTTTTGTGAAACAAATTCAATCTTGCAATATAGGCACCTGTTGGTTGACAATTTACAGCAAATACGCATGAGAATATGGATCATGTGAATTTTGTAACTTAGAAATTCTTCTATTACTAAGCTCCATTTGCCTTATTGCAAAACAAGAGGGACATGCCCAGAAGCATCATCTGCAAACCCAAAATGTAAGATCACATTTGGAGTGTTGTGTCCAATTTTGGGCTCCATGGTTCAAGGGAACATGACATTGACAAACTGAAGTGAGTCCCACAAAGGGCCACCTAGATGACTGAGGGACTGAGGCACCTGTCATCTGAGGAGAGGCTGACAGCTGTTTTTGTTCACCATGGAGAAAAGAAGCATAACGGGGAAATTTCATTGCAGTCTTCAGGTCTGTAATGGGAGAATATGGGGAAGATGGAATGAGTCTCCGTGAAGGTGCGTGGTGGTAAGAGGAAAGGCAACAGACACAAACGGCAACAATGGAAATTCTGATTTAACACTGGGAAGCTGTTCCCCATGAGGGTGATCAAATGCTCGAAGTGAGGCCCAGGGATTCTCTATCCTTGGAGATACCCAGAATGTGACTGGACAGCCCACCTAACTGGGCCTGGCCTGAGTGAGGTGTTTGAAGCAGATGACCCTTCAAATTTATTTTAATCTGTCATTGTGATCACCTTAATGAAATTTTTTAAAAAATTCTCAAATATTTTGGTCCTTACATTATTTGGTTTATTGATTTTCTTAGACAATGTTTTTCCAATACTCATGGTTTTATATACTCATAGTCTGGTTTTGCTTTGGTTATATGTGTTTAGATGTGTTCTGATGCAGATTCACTGGAGGATAAGCTTGTAAATGATCTGTGAATGATTGCATATTCCTATTTCTTAGCACTTCTTGTGCTCAGAAAACAATTTATTCAGTAAATGTCATAATTCTTTCTGAAAAATTTCTGTCATAATTTAGTTTCTTCTTCAGCTCAGCAAGTGTCTAGAAACAGATCATGATTTCTTCAATTAATTTGCTACATTTAATTCAAAAATATATGAGTTTTGTTTCTACTGTCTGTGATTTCATAGTCAGCAGCAGGGTTTTAAATATTCTACACTGGATATTCAAGATACAAACCTGTTGATGAGAAAAATGACAAACTATTGCACTGATCTCTAACGGGTTGAATGTAAACTGGGAGATGCAGAGCTGGAAGGGGATGTATGCCTTTTAGAAAGGCTGGGATTTACTGTTCCACTTGCAAAGGTTAAGATTTCAGATCTTAATGTAGCACTCTGCAGTGGTCTGGAAGGAATAGTAAACACAAAGTGTTATGAGTGAAACGTCGTATCTGTGAAATTCAAGGACTGTGGAGGGTTGTCTTGATCTGTCATCTGTTTTCTTATTTCATGTTTACATATCTATGACAGTAACATTTTTGTTGTGCAAATACTGTCCAGTTCTTTGGAAAGCAGCTCATTGTGTTGTGTTTGTATTTAGTCTGACAGGCAAAAGCTAATCACCATCCTCTCCTTGGAAAGCCTGCTGAGGAGCGGTAGAGGTAATAATGAATTGAAAATGGTGTATGAGAACAGTTCTCAGGGGCTGATGAATTAGACCAAAGCAATTTAAATGAACTAGTAGCTCAAATGATAAAAAAATCATAATGAAGGGCTGCATGTGGGGGGTTGCATTTGCTTTTGGCCTGTGAAAGTTCTTGTAATGGAAATAAATCAAGTAGCATTCATCTAAATCCATGCTGTTTTACGTAAAACATCCACTGCTCAGGTGACTACAGGTTACTGGGCTATTTAACCATCTTCTGATGGCGTGTAGTAAACATTTTGGATAGTCCATCTCCCAGCTGTGTTTAGTCATACACTGTTTTATGCATTAAAGGTATATTTCCTTGCTAATTGTTCAGTAGAAAACCACAGCTATATTTTTGATTTAGCACTTACCTGTGAGGTAACAACTTGCAAAAAGGTCTCTCCATTTCATCCTTGGCCTGCAGAACACATGAGCATATGTCCAGAAGAAGAAGAGGAAATGAGTGTGAGAGGCCAGAGGATCCCACCTGTGGGAAAACATAAAATAATCTGCATTCCTACAATATCTGAGAGGACTGAGACAAAGCCATGGTCAAGATGTAGGGAAGTTTATGGACCAAAATCACAGTGTACAGCCAGTAGTAGCCTTCCCTTCTGGGAGCAGAAAGAGCTTGTGTGGCTGCAGTGGCTTGTGTGGCTTTGACAGTCAAATCCCATCACTTGGCTTTCATGTGGACTAATTATGAGAAGCAGGTCAGCTTTCATTATGTGAGTTTTTGTATTTTTATAGTGTTTAGTATGATGAGGGGCTGGCCCAGGAAGAAGGTCCAGCAGTGGATATGGTTGTAAATGATATTCTGATAGCTTCCTTTTGTGGCCAGTATGCAGAGTAGGTAATAACAGCTCAAGCCTCTATTGGAGAAACAAAAAAGAGAGCCTATTTTTGTTTCACTGCATAAATTACAGTGACAGATCTGATACTACTTGCTGAAAAAAAAGGCAGTCTTGCCAAAAAAAATAAATGAAAGGAGATTTGCTTTAGTTTTAAAATGTTTCAGTGTATTTATACTTTCAGAGATTTAATTGAATGGACATTTTGTGAGTTAACTACAGAGATTTTGTTCAGAAACATTTCACCTCATTGTCAAAAGATGATGTGCTGAAATATGTACATACAGTAGCATCATTATTATCTTGGTAGGAAAGTGAAGGTAACAGCAGCAAGGGTGAGAGAAGTCAGGGAAGTCTCGTACAGAAAGTCATTGTACAAGAGAACATTTGGGGAAGAACCTAAGACTCAGCAAATCTTGAATGGTTAACTGATTGTATTGAATTGATTTGCGTACATCAAACAGTTTTAAGGTTACCTTTGTATAAATCAAATGAGTAACAAATTAAATTTTATATGGTTGGAAGGATTTAATACACAAATAAAGAACCTAATCTTGCAAGTCCATCAAGAATGAAACTCTCTTCAGGTCAGAACATGTTGTATATGGCAAGTGTGTTGAACATATACAGTGCTTCTTTCAATCTTTAGCAAGAAGCCTGTTGGGAGAGAATTCTGGTCAGGAAATATACCGTAAAGTAGAGAGATACAAAATTATTTCAGAGATAATCCTTCTGCTTGAATACGAGTTCTGATCTGCTGTTTGGAGGAAATAGTGTTTTATAGTTACTTTTTATACTGTCACTGTTTGGGACACTGTTTGCTCATGGAGCAGAGATGCAAAGATTTGTTTACTGGCAGTTTGCCTCTCTCTAGACTTTTAAGAAAGGTAACCAAAAGGTTAGATTTCCACTTGGTATTTTTTGCTGTTCCTGTTCTTCTCCACAAAAAAGATTTTCCTTCACTCATAGGGAAATGGTCTACACCAGAGAGAACTCACTTCACCTTCATAGAATCAAGCTAATAAAACCTTTTAAAGCTGTGGATCAAAGTAAAATTACAAGTTAATCACACAGATTTCTAAATCATATCTTCTGTCTGCTTTTCAACTTGAGTCTCAAATAATTAAAGCATAAGGCCACCACCTATGAAACATGTTTTGCCTAAAAACAAGTTTTATCTGTAAGTTTTTTGTTACAGCTATCCTAAGTCTAGTATATATGAACTGGAATTAAATAATGCCAAGGCATTACATGGAAATTACAGTAACCCCTCTCTTTTTGCTGAGTAAATGAACTGGCTTTATGCATTGTGATATTCTTGTCCAGGATGGAGTCATAGCATTCAAAGGCATAGGTTTCTTACTTAAAGCACCTGTGAGGTATTGTGCACAAAAACATTCTGGAGAAGAGGAGCTGGAGAGGTACAAAGCACTTTGTTCACAGAAGAGGAGCACTTTATGCCATACCCTAAGTTTTCAATACTGCAAACTAATGCATTTAGATTTGTCCTGGGTTCAGCTGGGATAGGGTTAATTTTCACAGAAGCCTGGTAGGGGGCACAGCCAGGACAGCTGACCTGAGCTAGCCAAGGAGCTATTCCATACCATGTGACATCATGCTCAGTGTGTAAATGGGGAGCGGGCTGGCGGGGAGGGCTCGCTTTTTCGGCTCTCGGTGAGAGAAGCGGCGGAGTGTCGGGTTCTGGGTGGTGAGCAGTTGCACTGTGCATCACTCGTTTTTGTATGTTCTTTTATTAGTACCGTTGTTGTTGTAAATTCTGTCGTTGTGTTGTCCGAGTAAACTGTCCTCATCTCAACCCACGAGGTTTCGGTTTTTTTTCCTTTTTCTCCTTCCCGATTCCCTTCCTCATCCCACCGGAGGGGGGCGGGAGGAGTGAGTGAGCGGCTTTGTGGTGCTTCGTTACCGACTGAGCTGAAACTGAAACCACGACAAGATTGTACCCAGTTTGAAACCAAATGGCAGAGGCTTGCTAGCTTTGAATATGTCTGGGTTTAGGATAAGACATTCAAAGAAAAACTTGAGTATGCAGAAGACTTTTTTTTTAATAAATTGTATGTGTTCTTGATTTGTCATTATAGGGGTGTGTTATGAACACATCCCTACCTTTATAAACTGCCTTTGCTACAAAGAAAGAAATTGGAGCTTTCCTTAAAGCAGTTTTATAGCACAATTTTAATTCTACAGCATTACATCTCACTAGCTTTAGAAAGTCCAATGGAATGGATGAATGAAGTATCCCTACCTGACAAAATCACGGATGTGGAGGGAACAAAGAGTGAAGAAGCCAATTTGAGCACTGAGTGCTTCATGTAACATCCAGTCTGACAATATATTAAAGCTTTTGACTGAAATTAAGCTATGCAGAAAAGGGAGCTTAATGGGTAGAAGAAAAAAAACCCAACATTGTCCTCTTCTGTTGTTGCTTAACTCCCTCTAATCCTTCCTTAGAACATTGTTACATTACAAGAGGCATGGAAATATGCTGCTGTTGCAGAAGCCTGTTTTTGCTGGTGTGGAAAGAAATCAAAATGAAAGAATCTCAAACAAATACTCATTTTACCTGCAGCAGCTAACACAAGTAATAAATTCTGCATCTGCTCATTTTGGTTTAAAACTGAGAAAGTTCAGAGTGAGTGCATCATGGCAGTTCTGCAACTTTCACCAGGCATACCCTAGCAGTTATCCATGCAGGGATAACTGATCCTGACCTTAGTATTAGAAACAGGACCAATAGGAAATGCAGCAGATCACAGAGTTACAGTGAAGGGCTGATCTAAACTGTTTTCACTTGCTGTGCAGAATCCTACCCATCACAAACATCTGAGGTGTTCTGCTCTCAACAGCAGTACTGAAGACTGTCCCAGGTAATACACAGGTATCCCAGGATAATTTTCTTTCTGAATGTTCACAGCCATTCTGCTTAAGGGAGCATCCTGATACTCAGACTAACAGGTTCTCATAGCCACAGTGTGTCTCTAATCCAAAAGACTAATGAAACAAAAATTTGAGACTAATGACACTTGATACTGAGTCTTTAAGTCAGGGAACTTCTGTAGCATGTGAAAAAGCCATCACGAGCACATTACCTACAGTGGGTGATACCCAGGCTTTCCAACATCCATTAATTATTACCAGAGTTGTGGGGTTGTTCTATTTAAACAGAGGAAACAGAAACCCTCTTAGTCTGTGTGTTCTTCCAGCTACAAACAGAAGACTTTGCTTATTTGGTACCATAGTTTTAAGTGCTTCTCCATTTTCTGCATCCAAATCCATATACAATGGCCAGCTGTTTTGCATCAGGATTTATATCTGCAAAAATTCATTGCTCTGGCTCACAAATGAGAATGCTGTTTTATAAAATTTCTTGAAGGTCTTGATGCTTTTCTTCTTCCTTCTGCAAAAAAGAACTAAACCCTTAAAAACAGTTGGGTTACCCAACCCTTACACAGAGACAGAAAAATTCCTGTTTACATCCCCAGGTGTGGTAATTCTAGGTACAGAAAACATGTACATTTTGTCACCGTTGTCTTCCCTCTGATCAACCTACAGCTCCAAAGTTGAATCTGGTACCTTCAAGGCATCCACTGTACAACTCTTAGCCCAAGTGCAAAGAAGACCCTTATTTTACATTGATAGAGAAAATTCCACAGTATGCCGATGTACATAGAATTATGGTGGATCCATTGCTAATGCTACACAAGAGACTTGCTACAATTTAGGGGAATAAGTAAGCAAACAGGGTGCTAAATTCAGTGCACATCTACTTGGATACGTGGTAACTTTCTAATGTGCTGTTTTCCATTCCTTTGGTATGGCCACCTAGCTGCTCTGGAGACCAGGTTTCCATTGGCCTGCCATGTGCATTTCTAAAGTATTAGGGAGTCACAGAGTTTAAGGGAATTCAAAAGAGATCAGACCATCTTGTCCCTCGACCATTTCTTGCTCTTTTTTGCCTATCCCCACTCCTAAAGGCAAATATGAAATAATACCTAAGAGTCTGATTTTGGATAAAAGTTAAGTTCTGGATATAGCTGAACAAAGGAGCAAGACAGGCAGCAAAGCAAGCCTATAAATATTTGCAAAAATAACAAGA
>VYZV01007262.1:118165-137544 GCA_013401275.1 Pandion haliaetus | reverse complement strand
TTTTGTTTTGGTTTTTTCCCAGAACAAATTCAGTGAAATTTCAGTACTTATGGATGTTACAGACATGTAGATAGTGCATGGACTGCCAGGATGCTGAATTCTTGAAGTGAATGCTGTTCGCTGTTGTTCAGTTACTTAATTTTTTTGGAACAGTATTTACAATATAGAGATAAAAATACTCTTTGTATTTTCAATAGCATTCCAATCTCACCACCTCAGCTTTTAAACCCGTGATTTCTATTAGTAAAATGGAAGCTTGTTTTTGCTCTGATCTTCTGGGAGTTATTTTCATCTTTGCTTTTGTCAAGCTTTTTTCAGAACAGATCAAAACTTACTCATTGCTTTCCTTAACAATTTGAATTTCTTTGGAAGACTTTCTGAATTCTTACTTCTAGTTGTACTTCCCAGAGTTGCATCTGCATTACTTGCTGGGACTCACTGCTGCTATTTTGGCATATGCTCCTTGCTTTCCCTTCTTTCCTCCTTGCACTGACTTGGAGTCAATATATGGGTATGGCACAAATCCGAACTCAGGAGCTAAGAGATATTTCTGGGGTTTTAATGTAGACACAGTTGTTATGACTTCCTTTTGTGACCTTGTCCTTACAGACTAATCACTATTTTAAGTGTCAGTTATGTTTTAACCTCTGTACACTGTTACAAGATAGCCGGTACAATGCACTCAGGGAATGAAATATATTCTGAAGAAAAATGAAAGTCCAAATGCTTTTACACCAAATATCACTAGTTTCTTATTGAATGTTATTTTTGTGTCAAGAGAAGTTACTGAAAAAATGAACATGATTTTGATCAATACTTTAAACTGAAGTGGCAAACTCCTTACCTAGTTGCAAACTGTCTGTTTCATGAGCATTTTGTTAGACTGACCTTGTTCGTAAGATAATGGAGAATAACTAGATAAACTTAGTACCAAGACTGTGCAAATATGTTCTTCTGTTTAATATATTCCACCAGGAATAAACATTATTGTGCAAAGGCAGAATAATTATTTTTCTCACACCNATCTCATCGTAAGTAATCTCTTATCCCTGACACCTTATAGACTCAATTAATTTGCTGTTCTAATTTATGACTCAAGTTGCCCAAAGATGCACTTGACTTTCCTAATGAGAGATTCCTTAGAATGTTTCAAACAAAACATAAAAAATTTAGAATAAAATACAGTTTTTTGCACTTTCCTTCAGTTAAACTGGCAAAAATAAATTGTTGAGTATTTAGTTTAATATATCCGTGTACTTTAGTCATGTAAAGGAATTACCAATGTACGATCTAGTCTGCATAAAAATGAGACTAGCTAGTTTCCTGAAGTCATCTGCCTTTTCATGGCCTTTTCAAAATTTCCTTTTCCTGGAGCTCCTATCTAGAAGAGCCAGAAAACAAAATCTGAAGGCAGGGCTGAGGGCTTCCAGCAAGATACTTAGGCACTGTAGCACCTAACACTGAATGGAAACAGCCTTGAGTAATGTTAAGAGTGTCCTTAATTGAAGGGGAGCCATATGTGTATAAAATACGAATGATTGATTGAGCAGGGAGCTGCTTGAGCCAAGCTGGACAGAAATGGAGAAGCAAACTATGGGGCTTGATTATTTTAGCAGGTATCTGGGCAGAAAATGGCATCTCTTTCTTACTAGGTCAGTATCAGTGCTTAGAATGAAGGGATTTCTTATCTGAACTGTGAATCCTCTCTGGAAGCTAGGCACCAAAATCAAGTTTAGTTTTATGCATTTCAGGAGGGTGACTTGTCTGTGTAAGAGTAGTCATGGCTTAGTGGTTGAGGACTTAGAAAAATTAAAGTAAGAAGATCTGAAATGGTTCAGCATTCTTTTTATTTGTTTATTTTCCAGCTATGTCAGACTATGTGAAGTGGTAGATCACATTTTCCCTTTGCTGAAAAGAAGCCATTCTTCAGACTTCCCTTGTTCTGATACCTACAGTCAGTTCACCTACTGGAGAGAACCTCTACCGCCTTTTGAAACTCAGGATGTGCATCCAACGTCATCTTAACTGCATCTCCAAACTGTTGGCTTCAGCTCAAAGAATGAATTAGGTTGTATTGAAAGGACACCACTTGGCTTTTGCTGTTGACAGTTCAGCTGGAATCTGTGATGTTGTGAGCATTGTATTCTTTTGCTGTGAGCAAATTTAGAAATGCCTTTTCATACTTAGTCACATTTCCAGATGACAAGAAGGAGTCTTACTAGGAACAGGAGTTGTGTTTTTAGCTCTTCACCCAGCTCCTCAAACTGTGCCATACATTTCCATTATTTAAGGTCAAATAAAAGTGAAATGATGTTGGAGTTGCAGTTAAACATGCCATAAGGTTGTAAAGTGGTTCTGTATCTTTTCTGCATCACTGCAGTAATCTTTAATCTCATCAGGACCCCCTGCAAGTAAAGGAGCTGAAGGTGCTCACCATTCGTGACATCATCTGGTGACACGGACAGGGATTGCAATCTGTATGTCAAAATTCCTTTCTCTGAAGGAGCAAATGATTTTTCCTCTTTCCCTTTCTTTGACCAACAACTGTTTGTTTAAGAGTTAATTACTGGTCTAGATCCTCAGCTGTTGTAAATCAGGGTAGCTATCAAAGTCAATTGAACTGTGTTGATTTATTCCAGCCTGTTGTTTTGACATGGTAACACTTTTCTGAGGAAACAAATGATGAGTAATCTAAATAGGAAGCAAATGAAATAAGATGGCCAGATTCTGGCAGTCTTTCTCAATTTGAGAAGTACCATGCTTCAAGGATAGCTGTTTGGATTAAGGTAAGTGTGCAAGTGGAAAATACAGACTACAGTGCGTAGTGCCCATCTTACTGAAGTCAGTGATTTTCAGTAAAGACATCTTACCCACAGAATCTGCTGAGTTTCAAGATTGTTACTGAGCCAAGAACACTGAGAATTTTGTCAAAATGGAGTAGTTTTATTTGAAATATTATTTTGGCTAAAATGTGAACTTTAATGCTGGTGAATGATGCATCTCAGGTTTTTACTGTATGGATTTTTTTTTTTGGTTTTGTGTCATAAAGAATGGATACTTTTAGTGCAATTTACTCTCCAAGATAATGAAATATCTTTTTTCACGGTTTTTTTTTTTTTTATTTGTCCAGACACAAGCTGTAGATATTGTTTTTGCTACCTGCTTGTGACAGCCTTAAGACTTAACTGCGCATGCTAAAAGCAATACGGCAGATCAGTTGATAATGTTTTCCAAATGGTCTGCCTTTACACAATGAGGTACTTTACTTAAAATGTAGATATCAAGAGACCATATGCCAAATGATTCTCAAATGTACTTGTAGCTAGGAAAAAAAGCCTTTTTTTCCTTTTAAAATATATTTAAAAGTCTAACTGTTCTCTGAAACACTGAAAATGGCATCATGGGATTCCATGTATATTGTATTTCAATACAGCTAAAACAGTGGTTCACAAGCTGTGGTCTCTGCCAGCTTGTGATCTGTGAGGCTATGGTACGTGTTTGCAGCTGCTTTGTAGTATTTTCAGTTAAGAGTTTAATAATAGGAAGGCAGAGTGGTCCAGGAGAGATTTTAAGATGTGACTGTGGTTAGTTAGCACCCCAAAAGTTTGGGAACAGCTGCTTTGTTTCACGCTTGTTCTGTTTCAATAAATTCTAGTTTTGCATGTCAAGTGATAGCAATGTAGGTAGGATAGTAATTCTGTAAGTAGAGGTTTTCTAACTTTTAGTGCCACAGACCTTATCTGTGATGTCAGGGGGCCAATTTATGATTTCTCTGTGCCTTCAATAGTAATGAATATAAGTGCAATCCTTTATCCAGCTGCAGTGTGCAGTGGTGAGCCCTCCCTAAGTCTTCCTTTTCACATGAATGTTGCTGCTTTGGGCAAGGTGCTTGCCCGTTTTGGAGATAGCAGGATTAGACAAACACAAAGAGGAAGAAATGCATGTTTAACAACCCAGACTGATTATGCTCTCTTGAAAGTTTAAAGAAAATGCAAATATCTTTAAGTAAAAAGATGGAGGAAATGTGGTATGGATTTTCTGAAAGACAATCAGTGGGCTTTGCAGGTTGCCAAGCTGAGATGGTTGCATCTCTAAATATAGCCACACTTTAAGTATCTATTAATACTTGTCATTAATAATTGAATAAATGGATGAATATGCTAACTGCATCCTATTTTAATTCAGTTTTGGTAAAGGCCTATTTCAATCCATTTATTATGCAAAATAAAACCAAACCAACCCTTCTCTTCAGTAAGAGGCTGTCAGTTTTGTGGTTTTTATCTTTAACAGTAGTTAAGATCTGTTTTCCGAAGGTAGCACACACAGTAGCTTCCACCAGAAAAGATGGTCCCTGGAAGTTCTCCACAAATAACGCTTGTGATGTATTTGTTTATAACTTAATAGATAGCTAATCCAGGGTTGTTTGATGCCATTAGTATTTCAAACCAGATGATAGCATGAATGAGTGGTCATTTTAATTCTGTCAGATTTGTAGGCATAGCGCAGCACTGGTACTGGTAACCCTGAGATGCTGCAGAATCTCCATCCCAGAGTTTTTCAAGACGGTTAAACAGTTATGGCTGGCTTGATCTAATGTTGGCATCTGCTTCAAGCGTGAAGTTGGACTGGGTGACCTCCAGGGGTCCCTTCTGACCAACATTTCCGTAATTCTGTGAAGTTAATCGCCTTACTTCTGACACACTGTATATGCCTTTGTATCTGAAAGTTGAAATATAGCTGAAAAGTGAAATTAGTTTCTATAACTAATGTTTATCAAATTTGCTTACAGAAAAGACTTATAAAAATCAAAGTTTTGGCCTGCTAGAAACATCACCATACTTTTTCAGAGAGTATAAGGCATTTCGATTTGGTAGCTGAGCAATTTTATGCAGAATATTTGAACTGCTTTGCTAACTTATGTATAAGGAAAAGGGATGGTTTAACAAATTCCTACTCTTTCTGTGAAAGAAAAAAAAATTCAACCTTGCTTGCAGTGTAATGCTGGTTTCTGCTACATAAAGAATATTTGGCTGACATAAATATGCAGACACATTAAATCACAGTATATTCTATTTATACAATACACATAAACTAGAATATGCATCAGTGAGGAGAGTGACTAATGTTTATTCTTTGGAAGCTTATGACCATACCGCTCCAGCTGTGTCATGGGAGGGAAAGAATACCATATTTGTTGCATTAGTTACATTGGAGATAAAATGTTACTCTTGTAATTTGGGGAGGGAGGAGTAAGAGGGTATTGGGTATTTTTTATTTGTAGGTACGGCTTATTGTTTCAAAGCCTATTTATATACAGTATTTACTCTGTATATGTATGTACTACTGCAATGATGAAAATAATTTTAACACCTCATTTTGATCTGCTGAATGCAACAAGGGTAGAAATATATATTGTAATAAAGGCAAATACAATTTTTTTCTGACTTTTCTATTTTCCTGTATGCTTGGACAATGGCAGAGTGGTTTTGCAAAACTCCTGAAACTCTGTAAAGTGTAGCTTTTGTAGCTCCAGTCTCAACTGCCTGTCTCTTATCGGGACTATCCAGTGTAACTTCCAGCACTTGCAAACTTTTTTTGCTGTTCAGCTACAGCGTTTGACCCAGAGCCTTTTCAAAGGGAAAAAGTTTATTGAGGGAGACAGGGCCAGGACCTGGGCTCTGCCTGTTTTGGGGGGGTGGGAACAGCACCTCGGAGCCAAGAGCAACCAGATGGGAACTGGAGCAAATCGGACCAGTCAGAAATCGTATCCCACCCCAGAATTTTTTTTGAATCTTCTTTTTGTCTAATTTGTAGTGTGACCTAAGGAAAAACTAGCCATCTGTTTTGAATGGGAATGTTGTCATTCATGGCAATGAGACCAGANTTTTTTTTTTTTTTTTTTTTTGTGTGTGTCTTTTCTCCTCTTCTTTGACATTGGCCATTCTGCTGTTGAGAAGCAAATACCCTTTCCTCCTGTCTGTGAGAGCACAGCACTGCCTTTTGCTCCCTCTGCCGGGTTTGCTGAGCAAACTAACTGCAGCAGTACTGATACTGCCAGGCTTGTGTTAGTCGGTATGAAAACAAAGATGTTTGGGGTTGATAAGGCTCTGCAGCAGCTCAAGTTCTGAAGTTCTGTGTTAAAAATACAAGAGCAGCCGTATTTGGGCAGCCTGCAGTCACTGCTTCTTCAGTCTTCTCTATTTTCTGTATGTCTCTGGCTTGTATAAACATTTACACTGGAGCTCTGGAGACAGGCTTTGAAATGAAGGTGCCTTTTTAATTAATAGTCAGAGAAATGGTGCTTTTGCATCAGCAAACCAAACTTTATAAGGACATATTCATTACTCTTGGAATATCCCATTAACACTAGAGGTAGAAAAGTCTGAGGGAGAGAACCGTCTGAGAAGCAAAGACCATAAAGTTGTTGGGGTTTTTTTGATGCCATAGGGAATGTTCCCAGAATACTACATGAATTTTTTTCCTTATAAATAAATACTCTTAATTCAATATGCATTGCGGATGCCATCAAGTACCTCAGGATAGTTCATCACTGCAAGAAGCAGACCGTTGGTGCTAAGAGCTAGTGCCTAAAAATATAACTAATATAACTTTCAACTCTTCCGTGAATGCATTAAAAGGTGGAGCTTGGAGGTTGTTCTTGGTGTGGGGTTTTTTTGTTTGTTTTCATAAAAGTCCAGCAAAGTACAGTGTTGAAGGGAGCACACTGAGTGCCACAACCTCAGGTAGTCCTAGCTCTTTTGCTTGCAGTAAAATCCAGCCCCTCATTTTGATAGATTTAGAGATAGGCAAGGAAAGGGCTGGTCGTGAATGAGGTGAGAGACTGGCTCTAAAGAAAACCCAGCAGTGGTGCAGGGGAATTACAGTTGCTGGATGCTTTGGGGAAGAGATCCTCATCGAGACCTTTCCAGCCATTGGGATGTGAGGGAGAAAAATAAAGGCCAGATAAGAATTGAGTTTTCTTCTAGGAGGAACTAGAGAAAGGGAACAAAACCAGAGCAAGTGGCCAAACAGCAGCTTCTTGTTTCCACCCTCATGCTGAACCTAGGTGGTACCAGGTCAGGGGCTGAGCTCTGCCTTTTGCCTCTTAAGCAGTCTTGCCTGAAATCCTGCCTGTGTGCATGGCAAAGAAGAGGTGAGGCGGCCATTTTGGCTTCATTTGACAAACAGGAGGGAATAACGTTGACCCAAAGGAAATCTATGCTTAAGTGTCCAAGGGGTAGTGCTAACAGCAAAACAAAACTTTTACGTTTAGTAAGGACTAGGGCTTCTTTATTTTTTATGAACTTGGGAAGCAAAGCTTTCACCTGCAGCATATACGCTTCTGTAGTACCATGCTTGCATCCTTTTAATAAGGCTTGCTTTGGAAAATAAATACAGACATAATTTATCAGCCTATTTAAGCGTGTGCTTAAGTCACCCCTCCCTGCACTGAAATTTATGCGTATTCTTAAGCACTTTGCTGGATTAAGCCAACTAATGCCAAGAAAACTGTGTCCTGGGGAGATAGAGTTTCCGAGCTGAAGAATTGATCTGGCTTTTCTAATGGTTACCCTTGGACCAGTTTTCAGCCTCCAGCACTGTCAGGTGTTCTGCCTGCTGCCAGCAATCTATTTATTGATACAGGAAATCCATTTTGCCTTGCCTTGCTTTTAATGAGTTTTGCAAGCAAGTGGCCCCTTCCTGTGACTCATTCTGTGTTTTCTGAGCGGGAGATTGTGGTTTTAAGTTTCACGTTGGAAAGTAACCGCTGTGTCTGCTTTCCTTGTCTGCTGGAATCTCAACAAGAGGAATACGTTTTGGAACAAAGAAATGTAAATGGAGTAGAACAGTTCACGTTTCTTTGCAAAATTGTATAAACATCCTTCTTTTCAGGACAGTTAAAAAGACTAGTGCAAAGTGAATATAGGTCATGTTTTAAAATAACAGCTTTATCTTAGAACATTGCTGTTAACACAGGCAAAAAAGACATTTTGCCTGATATCTCAGTATGTGTTGGTCCTTTGATTTACAGCCAATAAATATCCAAAAATTAAACAGTGGAGGCCTTTCTCTGATCTTACTGACACAGGAGCAGCTCCATTAGCATCTGGATGGCTGCTCAGACATGCACAGCTACAACTGAAACCTGAAGTGTGAATAGCAAGTGCTACAGCTTTCCATCCAATTCCCAATCCCTCTCATCGCTTTAGGATACTGGAGGCAAAGAGGTAGGAGATGTGGATGTATTTGTTTCTGACTTTTGCCAAAAACATGGTGGCGGAAGGAGGGAATCCTCTGCAAGCTTGGACCGTTAGCACTGAAAACTTGTATTTATGGCTGCTTTTAACGTAAATCTATCAAAACCAATGACCGGGACAGTTTCCATTCCCCATTGCTAGATACAACTATTTATATTTCAGGCTTAGTGGCTACGTCTGTGCAGATAAATCGCTGCCCAGTGAAGAGCAGGGACCATTCTTTGGCCCCCTTGCCAACTGGCACGCTTTGACGACTGTCCGGCTGCCTGCCTGCCTGCCAAGTCGTGGTCATCGCTGGCCTCTGCTGACCCTGAGATGGTCCCTGGGCATCGCTTGGAGGAGGACTGCCTGGACTCGCCTGGCTGAGGTCACGCCCGGGACTGTGCTAGCAGCATACCGGATAGGCGACTGCATACCAGAGCCTGGGCTTGCACCCTGCTGGTTTGCTGACGTGTCCACACTGTACCTGGGAAGACCTGGGTCTGGCTCTTGGGTCTGGGCTGTAGCTCCTTTCCCCATGTGTGTCCCAGCTGGCCAGATAATGAGATACTGGGACCTCTCCTCCCAGAGGCTTTGGGATGAGCTGGGCTCTTCCTATGGGCTTGAGGAGGTGCTTCAGTTCTTCTGTAGTTCAGTCAGATCTCAAGAGGAGGCACTATCTGCTCCCAAACTGCTTTCACCTCTGTCTAGTGCAAGCCTGTGTAATATTGAAGCATGTTAAGGAGGCTGAGATCGCCCCTGCAGTTCTGCAAAAAGGGCAGAAAAATCTAAAAGCTCTGCTAGCACAGGCTTCTTGGAGACAAAGTGTGGATGAGGATGCACAGAAAATCATACCTGAGAGCAAATAAACATGTTGGGAAAGCAGGAATTCAACAGGTCATGTTAAAAATGTGACCTTTTGGTCACCCATCTCAAGTTCAAGCTGGTAGAGACAACAACTGGAAGGAAAAATTGTGAGGCTCAGAAACTGAAGCAGCTTTATTGGGAACTTACTGAGAAGAAAGAAAGAGGGAGGCCCAATATTGCCATACTCACTTTACTGGAGGGATCCAGCTATTGTGTAAAAAAAGCAGTGCCCTGTATTGTGGGCTTAATTTCTGATCCGTGTACTGTGTGAATTGATATGACGTGAGAAATGTCTTTATTTCTCAAAGCATGATGAGGTGGGGTGGAATTTTGGGGGGGTTGTTTCTTTGTTTTGGGTCAGTAACAGATTGTATTGAGATACGGTGACTTAGGGAGCAGCTCAGCTGTTCACGCCCACGTTGCTTTCTAATGCGCTGTCTGCACAACCTGAGAGCGTGCACAGTATTACACCTCCCTGCACGGCTCCTCTGCATATATCATTGGCATGGAACCACTTCAATTTTCTTTAGACCTAGTAAATTCTTGTAAACCAAGGCTGTGGTTTCATGGGGGGCTGATCTGATCTACTAGTTTGTTACTGCCTAAAGGAAAAAGTCACTCTCCATGTCTCCTCCTTTGCTCCTCCTGATTTTCCACCCCACCCCCTCGCTGTACTCCCAGGATAGTTTTGTTCTGCATTAGTGAGTTAACTGGGCTCAGAGGGAAGCAGGACCTTATGCTTTTGTTTATGTCCCATGAAACTGCAACTTAAATTTTACTATGTCCATCTCCATCCTACATCTGACCTTTTTATTCTTGTAATAATCGTCATATAATTGCGGGCAGACCTTATAAAGTGACATGCCTGGTGTCTATCACTGAACTTGAGAGCATGGACGTAACCACATCCAGATGAGACTGTGAGTGGTGACATAACACAAGTAAAGAAATCACAGGATCAAAACCACCTGCCCAAGATGGAAGTACTGATGGGGAAGCAAAAACCTGGTCCCAGGTCAGGAACAGGATCCAGCCTGTGCCCTGACACAGATGTTTTCTGTTGGCTGAGGTGAATCCTTCAGTGTGCTTTCTGCCTCAATTCTTCATGCACAAGATGGGGATGATGGCAGTTCCTCTGCCCCAGGCATGGTCTGAGGACAAGGCATTGATGCCTATGAGATGCTGTGATATGAAACTGAGGGGTTATGCAAGAAAGGTATTTGAACCACCAGTGGCTCATCTTCTGAACACCTGATAGTCAAGTTTTGTCCTTGCTGGCCCATGAGAGAGGGAAGAATACTGTCTCCATTTAACATCAGGAAACGAAAGGTCTTGGTAGCCTCAGTAACTTCAGCTTCAATTTCCTGAGTCCATTGTCGAGGTCCCAGGTCCTTCTGTCTGTTCAGAACAAGGATTGAGTAGAAGCAGGGAGCTCAGGGCAGACCCCAATTTGTCAACTAAAAAGCTTCTGGTCCTCAAACTCACAAAGCGTCACTGCTTTGCTAATGGCTTCTGGTGCTGTGGTGGTCTCTAGGATATCTCATCATGACCCCTGCACTAAGAGACCTAGAGAGAACCACCTACCAGAAGAACCCAGAAAATTGATATTGCAAGTATAAGCCCATTTGGATTTGCTAGAAATGGGCAGAGAGTTAGGGTGGTGTGTAGAAACACCAAACTGGCGTCATCGTAACAGCAAGTAGTATATACCAGAGCATCCTGGCTTTTGTGGGCTAAGACCAAACATCTAGGAGATCTGCTCTTCGGGTCACTGCGTAATGTTTGTTTGCTCGCCGGTTATGTCCCACCTAATTTTGCAATACAAGTCTAAATCCTTCAACCGCACATCCAATTTGTAATTTAAGCCTGCATAATTTTATCTCTGCTTGCTTACACCCTCTGTCTCCTGGTTTACATAGGCCATTGCTGGTTTCTGTAAGAATTGCTGCGTTGATTGATATGCGAAACAGGAAGGTAGGATGTTTTAATGTGGAACGGTATTTAGAGAGATGCAGCATCTGTGTCTAAAGTGAGAGATAGTTACAGGGTTAGACAAGTAGGCCATCAATTACGGGAGACTGAGGTTAGGACCATCTGGCTGTTTGAAACAACACCAGGTGTTAGCAGAAGCAAATTTCCTGTGTTGCAACATAGGAGGAGGGTGGCAGGCGAGAAGCAGCCCTCCAGAGCGAATCTCAGCCATGAAGGAGGCCGCTTCTCATTTCCTTTTTTAGTGCTGTCTTGTGGGAAAAAAATCACTCGAAGAGCCTGACACACCTGTGTCTCCTGCTCACTGCCTCCCAGGGCCGCCCGGGGGGAAGTTCTCAGCTGGGGTTGGGGACCCCCTCCTATGAGGAGGGCTGAGCAGAACTTGTACCCATGCAGCCGGCTTAGCCGGCTCTTGGCTTTCAGTCCCAGCTGCATCCTGACCCTTGCTGGTGGACACGAGCACCAACGTCCTGGTTCGTATTCCCAGTATCCATGGTCCTCTCGAGGCTCTCCCTGCTGCCCGACCCACGGTACACGGTGTCTCCAGCCACGTGCAGCCCTGCCTCCGTTTCCCTCCCCAGCCCAAACTGTCTCCACCAGCCAAGGGAGAGGCAGCTGAGGGTGGGCTGGCTGCTGGTGGAGAGGGTCAAGAGGTGCAGAGAGATGACCATCACCCACAGTCTGGTCAGCAGAGGAGCATGCACTTACAGGCATTTTCAGTCATTTGGGGCTACTGGGCCATATTTTTAAATAGTCACTGGCTTGGTATATGCAAAAAATATTGCTGCATTACCCATATGTATATTGTTAAACCTGAACAAGGCTCTCATGCAGTTATGCTGCTTCAAATTTTCTCATGTATACTTGACAACACTTTATTATTATCATTTACATTAAAAAGGGGAATAAACCATCATGCTGAAATTCATCCAACCTAAAAGTTACACTGATATAAATAAGTCAGGAAACAATCACATCTCCCACTAAAGTTGTTCTTACTGTACTAAACTATGAGTGTAGTAAGACCTGACGGAGGCTCTGGCAAGAGGGAATTTCCAAGGCGGTTGCTCCTGGCGAGCCCCCCAGCTCAACAATGTCCTTTCACAACAAGCAGGCAAGAGGTTAAAAATTAGGTAAATGCAATCTCAGTAACTAGCAGCTGAACCTTAGATCCTTTTTTTTCCCAGTTTCTATTTCCATCAGTGAGAAACAGCCCTCACAGGTTTGTTTTAAACTTTAATTATTATACTTTAATTATCTGGTGACAGGGGGAAAAGCCTTTGATTTGGTTATAAATGCCGAACTTACATGAATTCCTCAATAAAACACTTCGTTTAGGAAACAGAGAAAGGGTTGCTAAGTGACAGCAATGCAGTTCTGTATCAGAGCACTTCCAAATCCCTATCACCGAGAAGAAAATGAAATAGCTGGGAGTACCGGCGTGTAGGCAGGGTGGGGAGGCTAAAGGGCTCCAGCTCATAAGCCTGTGCCTATATATTTTTAGCTACCTATTAAGTGCAGGCTGGTTTTCAGAAGCTCTGAGCACTTACGACATCCACTGAATAATGGCAACGGTGAGGTGTCCAGGTCACTGCTATCCAGGTACTCTTGTGAAAGGGGATAATATGGTCTTAGCTCCATCTGGATTTGAAAACATTGGCTATAATGCATATCAGAAGGGCTCACACCACTCATTAAAATGCAGCAAGATGAGTGTTGACCCAGGGGTAACATTTCCAAAATGTACTGGTGACAAACATGGAAGTAGAATTTTGACTAATGTAAATTTCTAAACATTGCCTTTGAAGAGTGAGTGTTCAATGGGGAATACTGCAGATAATAGCAATAACCATTCCTGAAAATAATACTCTGATTGCATTCTTAATTAAAAAAAAAAGGAAAATTTCAGATGTCCAGTCAAATTAGCTACCTACTGATTTACCTGTGAAACTGGTTGGTATGTATTAGTAATAACCACATGCACGACTTTCCATAGTGGTAAGCAAACACTTATTAAATTCAAGAATTGTAAGCACATAAATCAGATAAAACCATTGCCTATTTGCAAGCGTGGGATAATCATTTTTATGTTCCTTTTTTGTGAAAAATTTTGTCACATGTGACTATTTCATATTTTGCACTTAGGGATGAAAAAGAAATATTTATTTTAATGATGGGCTATACAAGATTATTGTAGTCCTTAACTCTTTAAAATGCTTTTTAAAATTTTTATGTGACAATTTGTCATGTGTGGGCTTCGTTTTTTTATCTGGAATCATTTTACATTAAAAGAAAATCTTATTTGCAAAGCAAATAAAACTCCAGCTTCTAAAACTAGGTAAAAATGGAGGCAGAGGGTTGGTTTGATTGTTAAATGAATATCTAAAACTAACACATAACTGCAGAATTCTAAGATTGGGCTGGAAAGAGAATATCCAGGAAATTATATTGACTGCATCTATCCAGGATATTTGCTTTGGTGTTTTGGATGGATTATTGCCTATTACGTATTTCTCTCTTCTTTTGCACCCACCTCTCCCTCCCTCCTTCTTTCCTGGAGACTTGTGCTTGCATTTCAAATTATGCTCTCTTCCTAGATGTTTTATTCTTACCTTCCTTAAGAGCTGCCTGTTTTTCGTGCCAGTGTCAGGATCTGTTTCTATTTCAGACAGGCTGTGAGATGGGGTTGCACTGGGCCTGATGCTGCCTATATGCTCATCTGCTTCTCTGTTGTCAGGAGGCTCGGCTGTAGGGTTGTGGCAGGAACAAAATGACAGCTGCTCGTGGCACCAAGGCTGTCTGCAAAGATTTCACAAGGACTTTATTTATTAACCTCTTGAAAACTGCTGGAGCTGCCCCACCTAAATCAGCCCTCAGCCTGCCCAGTCCAGCAACCAGTTTTAGCTAGGAGTAATGATGCAACAGGTTTGTGCAGAAAAGCTGTATAGCATCACTTATAAAAATATTTATAAAGTGGCCTTTATAAGGCCCTCACATAGGAGCCAGCTGACTGGCTCCATTTGCAGCTCTAGCCTGGCTTTGCGCATACTTTCAACCCCATGTAGCAGCGTTCAGGAAACTTGGCCCCAGACAGCAGAAATGTTACGGTGAGAGAATTAGGCTCAGTGAGAGAGCTTAGGCTCAGTTTGGGGCTTATCGAAGCCGCAGGGTGATGGATTTGGCGCAGACCTGCTGCGTTGGATGTAACGTGGCCCTGCTTGGGCAACTGCTGCCGCTTTGGCTTTTCTGCGTCACAGCCCAGCGCTGGTGCTTGCTGGCCATACAAGGTTGAAACTCTTGAATTTGAACAAGACAGACCCATCTGCCAAACGGCTCCTCTGCTTGATCAGGTCCAGGCAGGCATGTGGTAGCTGCTCTGGCAGCGGGTTGTTCTGTGGTAAAAGAAGCCTGGCCAGCAGGAACATGATGCTGGCACATCCTGAATGAGTCTGCTCCTGCAGCCAAACTACTGGCACCCCAGTAAGTATCCCAGGATATCTAAATACCCCAGGCTGAGACTGGTGCCGGGGATGATTTTGGCCCCTTGACTGTTGAGTCAATTCCTGTGGCTTATGGTCCAGGAGACGGTTTCAGGTACAACCCTGGGTAAATGCCTAAACAGCCACTCTGCAAGCGGTCCTGGGAGATGCCATGCCACCACGGTGCAACCTCCTGCCTTTCTGCTCTGGAGAACAGGGTAGAAAACCTGATGCTGGGATCTGTGATACAACCTCCTTCCCTTTGGCTTGGTAGGAGGAACAAAAAGAAAACAGAAAGAAATAACACAACTGTCTTTGATCTGACTGAGAAATGCATTCTCAAGAATAATATGCGAGAAAGGCATCAGAATTTTTGCCTGCTTAAAATTTCCCATTGTCTTCTAAGGAGCAAATACTTTGGTGTAGATTTTGTTTAGCCAGATTCTTTTGCTATGATGGTCTGTCTACACTGACTAAATTCTTGTAGTAATGGCTCCATGATGCTGCATTTAAAGATTACAATACATTTATAGCCCACTGATAAAAAAAAAAACACCAACCAACAAAAAGCCCCAACTGTACAAAAGCCAGGTATTAGCTATTGTTAAATAAAAATAATTTACAGCTTACCACAGTCACACTGAATTAGATTGACTCACTCATGGGCTTTAGGACATTTTTTCTAGTTTTTTGTTTTACGAGACTGTACATGAAAGATGTTAGCTCAGTTGGAGATTTTCTCTTTTACTGTATGCCAAGGTTTTCAGAAGTGACTAATGACTTTGGGTGCCTAACTGGAAACATTGTAATAACGCCTGAATTTCAGAATGGCTGAGCACCCATCATCTGAAATTTAAGTCCTTTTATGGTCGTTTAAATTCAGCTCTCAGGACTGAGATCCTCTAATTCATCAGGAACTCTTGAAAAGCTTGGAAGTTATGGAAATATATTAAAAAATTTAAGATGCAATTTCCTCCTTAAAAGCCTCTCCATACCCAATTTTCCATGTCCCAACTTGTGTGGAATTAGAAGAAAGAAATTGGCAATTATTGAATGCAATATGCTTTGATTTTATGATAAAGAAAATATTGTGTTCATTTCCTTACTACAGTGTGGTAGCCCTGCTTTTCTGATAAATCGTAATATCCATAACCTTGTTTTTAAAGAGTTTTGTGTCAGTTTTCTAGACCCTCAACGTAAATCAGTGTAAAGTGATTGTGTGAATTCAGCCTTGGTTTTGCAAAGATGGACACAACTCTGTTGTCTTTGTATAGGGAGGAATGATTCATGGGGCTTAGCAAGAAAGACTTGGGATACCTGGTGGTGAAAGTCCCACGCAAGCTGATGATACTCTTTATTTCATAGACTTTCTGGTGCCGTGCTGCCACAACCCACAGTTATGTAGTGGACAGATACTACCTTTCACTAACATTGCCTTTGCAGGCACCGAGTCATATCTCTCTTTGATATCAACTGGTGTGAACTACCACCGGTTAAATTATGCCATTTGACACCAGGTGGGCTTAGTATTTCATTGCTCACTGGGAGGTGAAGCCTTACCTTGGATAACTGGAGAGCTTTGGCTGATTATCTCATAAAAATCTGCTATTGCATCAGGCGCAGAATAGGAGGAAGTTAGTCTCTTAAATGAATTGTAACTGGAAGCTTTTACTCTATCTGGCCAGGCTGTTACCCACAGCTTAGATTAGAACTGATCTTTTTATGCTTCCCTACAGGTTTGCTTTGATTGTCTCCCCATTTTCCAATAAACACTCTAAGAGACCACTGGGCAATTACTGAGGAAGTCCCTGGGAACTGTTCCCAGCAAGTCTGATCCACGGCATGCAGGGTATAAGGCACTTGCCCAGGATCACATGCTCCCAGATACACGGGGCACACGGATGGCCGTTCCCAGAAGTGGATGCCAAGAAGTAAGCTAGCGAGGGGCATGGGAACAGCCCTGTGACTGCAGCCAACAGCAGCGGTGGGAGACTGAGGGCTGCAGCTGGACTGTGAGAAATGAAGCAGTGTGTTTGGTTTTGAAGTGAGAAACCCAAATGCTTGTCTAAAGCACACTGGACATCACTGAGTGCCCAGTTTTACAGTGATGGAGGTGCTGTGAATCCTTTATCTCCTGACTGATCATTTCATCACCTGGATGGCCCTGAAAATTTAGCTCTGGGCAAGGACAGAAGAGTAAGTTTATCTTGGCATCTTCTACTCTCTTTTTATTAAAGGATTGTAGCATCTATTATTTCCTCCCACTGTTTCCCCACATCCTACGACTCTGAGCCTGGACTGTAATCCTACACTCATTCCTGTACTGGCTCCTTACCTTCCCAGTCTCTGTCTTCATATCACCCAACCATGTCCTCTCCCTGGCTTTGGCCATGTGACCCACTGTCTCCGTGGAGGATACAGTGGAGCCAGCAACTCCTTGTACCTTTTATTGTAGCTGTTTATTTCTTCTTGTTCAGATGAGCCTGTTCCTGTCTGCTGTATTGAAATCCAGCAAGACACACGGGAATCCTCCAATGTGCAACCCCAACCATGGCCAGGATCTCCAGGACATCCACATCCGTTCCTCCTGTTGGGCAGGCTCCACTCCTCTCCTCCTGACTGTGAGGCTGCTGAGCCCCAGGTCCACGCAGGCACAAGGTCTGGCCAAGAGCAGCCAGACCCATTGCTCAGTGAGGGCTGCACCACCCAGAGTTGCAGCATGACAGCCTCTTTTCTGCTGTCCTGCATCCTCTCAATTGCCAGTCTGACAGCCAAAGTCCTCAGCAAGGCAGACAGCACAGTGCTCAGGGTGGCCTAACGCCACATGCCCCTGCATTACTCCTTCTTCTCCCTCTCCCTTCGTATGATGTGATGTACTGGAATGGTTGCAGGAAAGGTAATAGAAAAGGAGGGTGGGCAAACCTTCTGGCTGCCCCGCCACCCTTCAGCTGATGATGAGCAGCTTGACCCAGATGCCTAGACACTGCTGTTCATGGTACTTATGGCATTGTCCTTCAGCTAAAGTATGTGACTTCTGTTTTAATAAGAGCAGAATAGCAAAACGTGTATGTCAGACATCAAACAGCTTGGGACTTACGAGTTTTGCAGGTATAAAATGGAGCAGATAATTTTTTGCTTTTTTTTAATGCATCTAAGAGTTTGGACAACGGTATTGCACAGGGGAGAATAAAATCCATTCTACGTACTCAGGCAAATGTACATTGTACTGAGTTAGTGTCCAGACTGGGCAGAAAAGGGAGGGCAATGGACTCTACAAAGAGGGTCTGAGAGATGACATTGGAGGCATAACCAAACTGGCAATTTGTTGCCTGGCTCATCACCAGGGAATAAAGTTTACCCCACTTACAAGGAAATGAACTGGGCCCTGGAGGTATTTCTGAAGCATGAGACACTGTCATCTGCACTAAGCATGGCTCGAGATGACCTCTAATCCTCCAAGGCCACATCTTCTGCTCGTAAGGAAGCAGAGCCTGTAAGCACCATGCGGCTACAGCCCCACTGGCAGCCCCCAGGGCAGCAAAGTCCCCAGCAAAGATGCAGCTGAAGGGAAAATGCCTGCCACCCCAACCACGTCCCCTCCTGTACCACTTTGGCTGGCGGAGTGGTTTTGGTAGCATTTCTGGATTTTCCTGTTCTTAGCAGACACAGCTCTGGGAGCTGAACTTCTTGGTGTAGACTGAGACTCACAGGAGATGTTTTCATATTTACTCGGCTACAGGTTTTACACCAGTGCCTGTATCTCTCAATGCTGTGTACAGCACTGCTTGTGTCTTTATGGCGTAGGGCCATGCTGGGGCCACCCTAAGGGTTTTCCTACAATAAAAATTCAGGGAAATTTCAGTCACCCTACCTATGCCTTCAGCAGTCTTTTCCATCCATGTGAAAAACTTGTAAAGTGGCTGCTTGCCAAGCTGGCAACTCGGCTGGCGGCTCCTCCTCTTGCTGCCCTCACCCTGCAGCCCTGTGGGATGTCACAGCCCTGCGGGATGTCGCAGCTCTGGGTTTCCCCTTTCCCAACAGGTGACCACGATCGGGGAGCAGTATATGTCCATGGGTTGGGGGGGACTGGTTTTTTTTCTCAAGTGATGTCGCAGTGGTAGGGACACAGCACTGCACAGCTCTGGAAGCAGAAATAAAGAGTGGCATAAGCAAAACAGCCTAAAGAGCCTAATGGACATGTCAGTGGGAAATGGTGTCCTAATGCCTCTAATTTCTCTTATAAAGTTCAGTTTAAGTCACCAGATATGCCTTTATCCAGTATATAAGCCTCATTTTTTTTTTTCTTCATAAAATGCACCTAAAATTAAAGTGTAATTTACTCCGAAATTTTCTGGGATGAAATAATTGATCTCAGGTCTTGGTGGCTTAAGGAGATACCAGTTTACTGTTGCCAGCACCACAAGTATCATAGCAGCAGCAAAAGCAGCAAACCTGGAGGTGGGGGATCGAATCGATCCTCCTTTGGGCCGACAAACACACAGCTGTACCTTCATCCCCGGAAAATACGGGAAAGCCCAACGAAGGTAAGAAATGTACTTTGGCCTCTTTGTAATACACCCTTTTTTCCTTCTCCGTCTGTCCCGCGGTGGCTGTGCTGTGCCGACGAGCAGCACAACGGTATCTGCCGGCCCCCCCCGCAGATAAGGACGGTTTTGAGAGGTGTCCCCCAGCTCCATCCCCTCCCAGCCCAGCACAGCCCCCTCCCTCCCAGCACCCCGCTACGGGCACTCAGGCGCCTGTGCCTAATTGAGGCAGCGGCTGGTTTTAATATGAAGTCTGAACACTG
>VYZV01007262.1:96159-108109 GCA_013401275.1 Pandion haliaetus | reverse complement strand
AAAAAATAGAAATAAAAATAAACTTCACTGGTTAAGTTTCCTAGGCATCTCAGGAAAGGCTCCAACTGTTTTGTGTGATCCAGGTTGCCTAAGGGGCATGCCTGGGCTTCCTAAGGGCAGCAAATGGAACAAGCTTATGTATAAAACCTGGAGGTGAGGGCAGCCTGTCTTTAGAAAGTAGACCAGACTTCTTCCCAGATACCTCAGACTTCCTGTATTTCTCAGACTTTGTTTCTAATAACCTCAGTTCAGGGATGTAGGCTGTAGTCCAGGAGTGGAGTTTGGGAGAAGGAGCTTGGGACCCTCCTTGTCAACCCCTCCAGAATGAAGCAGCATTGCCCATTGTAAATCTGCAAGGATATTGGTCCCTTTTCCCTTACCTCTCCAGTAATAAGTCATCCTTGCCATACCAGCATCTTCTTCCTCCCGGCTGAGTGCTTTGATGACCATGCTCCAGACTTAGACTTCCTCTTGCTTCTTTTTCTTTTTGGCCCAGGGCTTTTGCAGGTCTTCTGCACTTATGGTTCAAATGATGTTCTTACTTTCTGACAGGAATTCAAGTTGTGGATTTTGGTTTTGTACAGGGTCCTGTGCTTTGGAGACAGACATGCTGGCTTTACTGGCCTGCTTTTTAGGCAACAATTCATCCCATGTGTGGACCTCCAGGTCTCAACAAGGAAATGAGGGACTGAAGGCAGCATAGTGAGCTCAAAGAGACATGGGAAGTGTCCCCTTGTCTCTTTGTGGGATACAGGGTATACTAATGGCAGGAGAAGCAACTAGCTTGCTCTGTGTTCTTGGCACGTCATCTCATCTTTCTAAGGTCTCCTTTCATCAACAAGGAGAGGAAGGGACTCATTAAGAGCTGCTCAGAACATTTCCACTGAAACAATGCCTGAATAGAAAAGTAGCTTCCTAGCTAGCTGACCACTGAAATCAATGAAGAACTTCTGCATTGCTCTAAATTTTCCCCCTTTTGGTTGGAGAAATTATAAAGTAGAATTGTTTGGCTTTCAGCCATGTTTAACTTACAAGATCTTTGCTTTGCTAGATGTTTTTTTAAGGAAAAGATCATTTTGAGCACCAATATTTATGTAAGACATTTCAGAAACTAACGATGAAAGATGATCTTGAAGTGCAACAAGCAGTGGTGTTATAACTGAGGACACCAGCAAGGCAAGCTTTGTAGGGAGAGTAATGTCTTTCNGGGGGGGGGAAAAATAGGCATGCAAGACCTTCCTCAGACCTCACTAACTTAACTTACAGAAAGGCTCTAGCTAGTAACAAAGGACAAAAGAGTATGTCTTCAACTTCTCCAGAATTGCTCTCCAGAGTCTGTAATTGCTCTCTTTCACACACACATACATACACAAACAAGTTTAAAAACCACTTATCTTGCACAGGTCTGCATCTGCCAAATACCGTGTTCTCTGAAAGGTTACAAAGAAACATGGGATTCCTCTTACTTCAACAAACTAACTGGCTTTGACAGCTAAATTTCCCCTTAAATATGTTTAGAACTTCCTTTATATAGAAGTGTGAGTCATTCTGACAGGCTTAATTTGTACTGAAAAATGCATGTGTTAAACTTATTAACCATTCAGGTTAGAAAGACTGTAAACAGTAGGTTGATGACATTTGCACTTCATGTACTCCACACTGTGTGCCTACAAAGTGGATATATAAGTTGGTGAAAAATCATGCTGAAGATTTGATAGAAACTGTATCCTAATCTCTTTCTGCTCTTGACTTGATGTTTCCTTGTTTTTTCGTTTTCTGTAATGAGGAGAATATGTATGAGAAGATGTCCCTTTTTTAACTGCATCATATTTATGGCAATGTATGCATATTTCCAGCAGAAGTAAACAACTAATAGCAAATATGGCAGTTTGCTGGAGTTAATAAAACACTGTATGATAGACAAAAAAAATCTGTTTGAAGACCCATCAGTTGATACTTAAGGAGATGTTGAAGCTCAAACCTTTGTTTAGCAGCCTTGAGGATATCTGGATCTGAACTTCTCTGGCTTGGTTTTTGTGCTAAAAGCATGCCTGACTTGTAAATAAGAGTGAGTGGAAGGGAGGGGGTAGTGACAAAAAGTCAAGTGTGATTTACTTGGGAAATGTCTCAACCTCTTTTTCTTCTCAGTGGTAAGAAAAGCTTTCCAGAAGGTGATTCAGAGGTGAAGCCTGACTCAGATGCTCATAAGCCACCTTTAGTATTGTCAGATGATCTCAGGGTGTGAGCTGACACCTGAGCCCAATGTGCACACGCCTCTGTGTCAGCTTGTTTGGAGAGAGCTGGCAGGTTCTCCAGGCAGGGAAACTCAGGCAGGAGAGTTCACAAGCCCTCTCCAAGCTCTGAGCCTACTGGCTGTACTGTTACATCAGGCACTTGGGTCTCAAGCATTGCTATGAAGGGCAATACACATCTCATCTCAGAGTATGTAAGACAGCTTTCTGCTTGGAATGGTCTTCTAGATGAACGCCGTTCCCTCTCTGTTTTCTACCAGGAACACATAAAACTGGCAAGTTAAATTAAGATGAATAATGGTAGGAATAACTCCTCTGTCCCCTTCATAATCAGGGTCGACAAAATCATATGGTCTGAGGAAACTCACTTGCTTATTGTGCTATGATCTTGGCTCTGTGAACTGGCTGATGGGACTCTGGATCCAAATCAGCCACTGTCTCAGTAGGTCAGGCACAGGGTGGGAGCCACTAGCTAAAGTGAGGCTGATCTTGTCAGTATAGTCCTTTCCCTGTCTCCAATTCTTCAGCAACTAGCAGTTCGAGAAGCTTCAAGAAGCCTAGCCATATCATGTAGGGCACAATATTTCAATGATGTCCTTCATATTTATTTTATGAAGAATTTTCTAGGGCCAAGTTCTTGAAGAATCAATGGTAGTATGAGGAGATAGCCTCTAAATTAGAAACATTTTAAGGATTTGCTTAGAAATCATAACCTTGTCACTGATACATTGTAGCTCATCAAATCCAGTGAGTGTAACTGTAGTCATGGAAGAAATGTTTGCTGAGGTTACTTTCTAGTGCTATCCAGACCCTCTGCATCTCTCCGGACTGTATTGTGAGTGTGGAAGAAAAGATAATGAGAATGCAGAATCCCCGTCAAATAATAACTCATGAGAACAAAAGAGGATTAGAAGTGTATGAGAATGAACACTGATCTGATCTGAATGTGCCAGTTCTATGAACCCTTGCATGGCTGACAGCTTTGGTGTGATGTACTCTACAGAGAACTTTGTTTTTCTTCCTTTGCAGAGAACTTTTCTGCTGGGAATCTATTGCTCTATTATCTTCCATGGTAAATGTTTGCAGCCTAGTGGAATGGATAATGAAGACATGTGACTCATTTGGGGCATTTTAACCAGTGTGTGTGTGTGTGTGTGTGTGTATGCTTTGCATAACAAACCTACCCTATTTTGAATGTTTGTAGTATCAGAACAGTTCCATGGGTTGTGCATCATATTTGCCACCAGGCCAGACTGCAGACCTCCAAAGTCCTCAAGGATTAGGGCTCCTGTAAAAGCACGTCAGAAAAATGTGCAATTGTACATACAGAAACAGTACAAGGAGATCAAGTACATATAGAAGTATAAATTAATCTAGGTCTTTTGCGTATCTTTTTGTTTGGATATGACTATCTTTTTGGATAGGACTACAGTAAATTAGTAGTTTCAGTTTTTTTACTATAGTGAATCAGAAAAGATAAATCCAAGTGCATCTCTGTGCTCTTGTTGCCCTGAGATTATAAANCCCCCAATATCTAACAACTCTTAAAAGAACATTTCTAGGGTTGCAGATGCAAAGATTTAAAAATTAACAAAATACCAGAATTAATGTTGTCTGTGGTTTTTCATTCACTTTCTTAGGTTACAGTCTTGAATTAAATAGTCACATATGATTTTTCCCACTCTGCCAGGGGATGAATCAGAATTGTGCTGTAAAGGCATCTGTTGTCTGTTAAGTCCCCTGAGTCATTTGTTGCACAAGTTGGAAGATGTGAAATGAATGAGGCGGGGGACAGGAGGGAGAAAGCATGTTGTCTGGTGGCTGAGGTAGATGAATGTCACTCAGGAGAACTGGATTTCATCCCTGCCTCTGACACAAAGATCATATGAGGAACAGTGCAAATCATTTAAACCAGGGTTGTTATTTCCAGTCATGAACAAATGGAAATTACACTCTGATCTTCTTATTGCCCAGATACGGGTTTCAGTTCCTTCATGGATCTCCCTATTACAACCAAATGCTTTCTGTCCCTCCTGCTTTGTCCTTGCTCTGGTCAGCATACTAGGGAGCTGAGTCCCCTCATCCAGTAAGGACCATGTCAGGACCTTGGAAATTACCTTACAGGGCCTGTGGTACCTCCAAATCTCTTGGGTTCTGAAAATAACACAGGGCAAAAGTATCCTGGGAGAGGTGGGGATATAAACTGTGTGCTACAACCAATGGAGGACCATCTAGTTTATCAATCTCATGATGATTTCCTCAGTTTTGAGAACTAAATAATATCAGCTTTTATTCACTTTAAACAGGTTGGAGACGACCTTCTCCTCCCAGCAATTCCCTTATGCTGTCCCATGTAGATACGTCATTCCTCATCTGCAGTACTACATCTGGCAGAGCTTGGCTGCTTGATATAACAGGGATGCTGCAGATTTTGCACATGTACACTAGCAGGGCATAAGACACGTCATCAGGGAAAGGACTGAGATGAAAGTTTTGGGCTTAGTTTGCAGCTCTGAGGAGGGTTATTTTTCAGCTTTTTTGCCCCTTAAGCAGAACTCTTGGCTTACCTGTTCTTGTTCCAGTCCTGTTCCAGTCCCATTCCAGTCCCATCCCAGGGCCATGCCTAGCTCTTCACTAACAACCATAGAAATCTCAGAAAATCCAGGTATGCCCCATTTAGGGATTCTTATCCATTCTCACTCTTTTGCTCTTCCAAAACTCCTTTTCCGTCACCAAATCTTCAGTCAGTCTTGGTCAGCCCTCAAACTTCTTTCTGTCAATGTTACTCCTTTGCATTAACACTCAATCTCTGCCTGTGGGGTCCTCATCCCATTCCTTGTGCACTCCAGAACATAGTTTCTTTCCACACACACAGTCCCACCTCTTCCCTCAGCATGGCCATGCCCACTGCTTGGACTTATGGCACATCTTGCTGTTCCCAGCCTCTACCCCCATTCCTCTTCCAAGTTTCCTGGTTTGCTGGGTCTTTCCCAGACAGACTTGGGAACAGATTTTTTAGTAAGGCCTGTAGAAATAGGACAAGGGGTAATCGTTTTTAAACTAAAAGAGGGTAGATTTAGACTACATATAAGGAAGAAAATTTTTACGATGAGGTGTGATGAAACACCGGAACAGGTTGTCCAGAGAGGTGGTAGATGCCCCATCCCTGGAAACATTCAAGGTCAGGCTGGACGGGGCTCTGAGCAACCTGATCTAGTTGAAGATGACCCTGCTCATTGCAGGGGAGTTGGACTAGATGACCTTTAAAGGTTCCTTCCAACCCAAACCATTCCATGATTCTATGGTTCCCCTGGTTTAGACCCAGTCTCTATTCCTTGATAAGATCTAGACCTTAGTGTTCTCCTTCAGAAAAATCTACCTTTTCCTACATACTTCCTTCTCCTGACAGCCTTTGTTCTACCTCTTGTCTTTGTCCAACAGGAGGTAGGTAGCTCCCTTCTCTGAGATGCTCTGGTTCAGCAGCAGGTGGACTGAGAGTGCAAGAGACATCAGCTCCCTGGTGCTACATCCAGTGCCCAGGACTGCTCCAGTTCAGGACATGTGGGCACAGACATTACAGAGGAAAACTGAGTTCATGCATATAGCCCTATGCTGCAAAATACTTTTTTTAAAACTTTTTTTCCCAGTGGCTGTGAAACACATACGATTCAGCCACATACAGAGCTTGTAAGGAGCTGGGACATGCTCAGTGAAGACAGACTGCCTGGGGATTTCAGCTATTAAACTCTGGCAAGTCTTTATGAAGTATGTGTAAACTACTACTTGTCAAAGACTTGTACATTTTTGGGGTGTGGATGTATTTCACAGGGAATAAAAATGGATAAATAAGGTTTATCCTTAACAAAAGCTGCACTCTTCCTCCACACAGGGTTCCTGCAAAATACAGAGTTCCAAAGCTTTGCAACCACAAATGTCATGTAGCAGTTTTTGTTTTTTCTTCTGCTTTTTGTTTTTGAAAAGTTCTTAGCAATTTTTAAAAATAAGGTAGCATGAGATATGGCAAGTGTGAAATCTCAGAAAGTTTCTCCAAGCTTCAAATGAAAACATGGTTATACAAAAAGAAATATCAGGCAGCCTTAAGAGGATAGACACCAAGTTGAAGCACAAATGTACCTGGTATGTATGTTCATATCACATGTTACTTAGCCAAAAATTTTCTCAGAAGTCAATTGCATTATCTCTAGTCCTTGTACTCAAGTACTCAGACTAAGATGATATAGGCTTGTAGATACAAAGCAAATGCCTTTCCCTATCCTTTAGTGTCTTTTTTAGGAGTCAGATCCAGATTCCCTTGTTCACTGAGGAGTAAACCCCCTTAAAAGGAATGGAAAAAGTGAATATATGTGATCCTGCTGGATTCATCACACTGCAGTGGTGGTTCGGAGCTCTCAATGGCAGTGTCTGGCCTTGTGCATCCTCATAGAGGAGTGGGGCTGCCTCTCCGGCACGTGCAGCTGAGTGCCAGAAAACCACAAACGGGGCCGTTCACATCTGTCTGGCTGTGAAGCTTGTCTGAGAGGAGGAGGAGAGGGAGATCTCATAGCTCTACTGCTAAGTAATTTTTGTTATGGAAACTTATTTTTAATTTGTTCCATATGAATCTTGGGAAAATGAACCATTTGAGAAGTTTATTATAATTCTAGTCTAGATAAACAGCTCAATAAAGAATGGAAAATATGTATTTTGTCAGAAGGCACCACTAAAAAATGCTCACATATGGCAATGATTTCCTCAGTATTCAACAAAGGATTGGCTCAGGAGTCTTCTCCTGTAGATACAGATCAGATTTATCACTGTGGTAATGTCACCTGACTTGTACGATGTTTAAACTGTGAGTCAACAGAGCAGAGAGATGTAGCTCACCAGCATGTACAGTATTTATCCTGTCCCTTTCCACTCACTGGCACTGATTTTGTTTTTAACATTATTGAGGAGTGATTCTTCATAGTTAAGGTTACAAATGAGTTTGTCTTAGAAGTTTGTTTTGGCTTCTCCCTACAACCTACCCCGCCACTCCGCTGCAGCGGGACCTTGGAGCCGGTAATCCGAGCCGAGAACAAGATTATGCGTCTTTTCAAAATGTGCAGCGAGTGGAAGGTTTGCTGGATTACAGCTCTCAGAAAATGAAAGTGCTCCCACACCAGAAAAAGAAGTCCTCTTCGCTGTGCTGCTTTGTCCATCTTCTTCAGGAAATTAGCAAAGAAATGCTTTATTCCTCTGTGAGATATTCTAGATGTTTCCTCATTATCCTGGAAAGACAGCTCCTGTTTTACTCATCACAATTTAATGACAGACAGTGGTTAGAACAAGAAAAAACCAATAAAGGATATGTATGTCAGTGTTAGCTCTTTGTAATGTGCTGAACAGACTGTGGATTTGAGTGCTTAACGTCTGTGGGGCAGTGTTGTAGATTTAGATTCATATTCTTTAAGTTCTAAGTGAAGATGATGAGCCTACGTAAAAAAATGTGACCCAGCTAAATAAAAACTGTCAACCTGAGGCCACTGAAGTTGCAGACCCCTCTGTTCAGCCAGTGTGGCCCTGCATGTGCTGTGCAGCTCTGTGCCCAGTATGGTCCCTGCTCAGAGCAGCCAGGAGCTGACGGGGAGGGGGGGGGAACAGGGCAGCGCAGCACCCAGACCCTGCAGGGCCCGCTGCTGCCAATCGGGGGCTCCTAACACCCTGTCAGCACCCGCCTGCTCCTGAAACATACTCACGACAGCCTCCTTATGCTCTCTCTTCTAAACTACACTGTCAAGTGTGAGGATGATGCCCTGCCCTCCTCTACCCCATCCTTTTTCCCAGGCAGAGTGGAAAAACCACTTCTGTCTGAGACCTCAGGGTGCCTCAGTGCTGAGGAAGGTCTTGCATTTAAAAGAGTTTAGATCTCTCTCTCCTTTTCCTTTTCCGTTTTCTTTCTTTTTTTTTTGGTATTTCCTTTCACCTAGCACTGCCTCTAACAGGCAGTTTGGGAGGGCAATTCTTTTGTGATGCACCATTTCCTAAAAACTTGGCAGGAATTGTGGGAGCCTAATGCAAGGACATAAATTCCATCCTGTGTGCTATATACATAAAAATTGTGTGTTGTGGTAAAAGACACAGGTAGCTTTTTACTGGATTTCTCTCCCCAAACAACAATGTAGAGCATCAAAATTCAGTTCAATGTTTAAATACTTTTGGATTAGTTTAGTATATTATCGTTACTAGCTGCAGAAATCTCCTTCTAGGTTTGCAAAAAGTAGAGTGCTCATATCCGAGGGTTGCTCAATCAGCACAACCCTTGCATGCACCCTTAAAACTTGCTCTGTTAGTCCAACGTACCTGGGTCATGTCCCACTTTCCAGGTGTGCAGTTCACAGACAGCCTGTACACAAAATCATAGAGAAGTAGGGCTGAAAGGATCTCAGGAAATTGTATATTTCAACCTCCTAGCCCTAGATCACCAACATCTGTTTGACTCTTGTGAATTATTAGGGTAGCCTGTTCCTAAAGATGCCTCACAGCATTCCCAGGCAATCCATTACACCAGGCTCACCTTTGCTTTCTTGCTTCTTCTTTGCACTGTCATTTAAGCTCATTATGGTTTTTTTCTTTTCTGTCCCTAGACACAGAGAAAAGAATACTACTTTCCTCTTTTGCAGCTGCTTTTCTGTATCTGAACACAGTTGTTCTGAGGCTACTCACCCTCCTTCCCAGTCTATACAACTTCTTTTCTTTCATTCTTTCCTGGTAAGCCATGTAGACTAGGTCTGACACATCCAGTCTGCTGAAGGTAGTAGATCTGAAGCAGGTCTGATGAAAAAATTTGGACATTAGTTAAAAAGAAAATAACATAGCAACACCATTGTGATGGGATCAGCTGGACACTACTCAACCAGAAACCAACTTTGGTTGACTACTTCAGATTTAACAGCTTAATTGATTTCAAATGAGGCAGCACTACAGATTTTTAGCCCAGAAAATCCCACAGTAGAAGGGTTCCCTTTGCAGATGTGGAAAGTGGATACTAACATCAACATTAGAGCAGAAACCAGTGTAGTTGAAACCATATCACCAGACAGGCCATCTGAAAGCATGTGACTGGCTTAAAATAGTGAGCTTTAGAAATGAGGAAGCATTATTAACTACTTTTACTTGCTTTTGGTTTATGAGCCTGCAGGGGTAACATAACATTTCCAAGTTTTCTCCTGGAAGCCTCTGTGAAAGAGACTGAAAACTGAGATACTTGGCTAATCACTTGGCTGTAGAAATAGAGGCTTTGGGAGAACACCAAATGTTGTAATTACATTACTAGAATAGGTGTCATAACATTTTGTTTCTTTCTGTGTGGAAAATGAGAGAACTGCAGCTGTTGACGAGTTCTTGGATAGGAAAAAGGTGATTCACACAGGAGCTCATACAGCCCTTTCTCAAACATCAAGCTTGATTCATCCCTACTGATCACTGTGAGGGATTTCAGATTGTTGTGACAATTGTTTGACATGAAGAGAATTCAGATAGAGTCACATTGCAACTCCCTGTGCCATACATAGGGAGCCCGGCAGCACCTTAAAGATTTGCCTGGATATCAGGTCAGCAGAATCTGAGTTTAGCTGACAGGTCAGACGGAAGTGAATGGTCTGAGGTGTGTTCAGGCTTACCATTAACTTTTACCAAGTTCGCTGTGAGATGTGGGAACCATCAATAGTTAATATGCAAAATATCAGATAACCATTAGTGAGAATTTGTGGGCGTATACACTGACATATCAGATTGCTACAGCACTAACTCTAAAAGATGTTTTGCTTTCTATTGATTAGAATTTGGAGGAGGGAGAAATAAACTCAAGATAGAGCTACAATTATGTGTGATGGATCTCAAAGTAGTTCAAATATTTACTTAATACATGATAATTTAAATGAATTAGACATTAGTTTACAATTGCAATCAAAATGTGTTTTCCCTAAGACTTTAGCTGTTCTAATGATTCTTTAAGTGTAAAGAAAAGCCTGCTGCTTGATTGAAACATGTCCAAAAGACATCACAGCTGACAGGAACTTGAATTGGTCTTCTGCATTCATTTCTGATAGCAGAGGCAACATAATCTGACAGCAGATGTTAAGCAGGCAACATTTTTCTTTTGCTCCTAAGAGCAGCTGACAAGGATTTGTAGCCTAACTTAAAACAAATAAACAAACAAAACCACCACCAAAAAAGTTGTCCAATTAAAATCGGATTATTTCTTCGGACAGAAACGCCATTTAAAAATCAGCAGGGGCAATTAACAGGTCCTGATTATTTGTAGAAGTGAGTACTTAATGTATTTTGCATTGCTTGCCTAATGTTAATGTTTCTGATCTCTCTTTTCTAATTTTCTTGCTTGACCGTTCTGTTTAACTGTGGCAGACTGATCTACATTTCCTGAAAGTAAGGAACCCTGACAATGTTTTTTCCTTTTAGGCAGGAATATATGATCCTTATTTACCTCCAGAGCCTCCTGAACTACTCTTTGAGCTTTAGTACAAATCTCTTATTTATCTCTTAATTGTACAATGATTTCTTATTTATCCTCTGTAAAATGTGCCAGCTTATAAAGGGGGGATTAAAACCTCTTATCCCAATACTGGTTTAGCCCAATAATCAGAGCAGCCTATGGCCTAATGGTTAGAGCTTTCAACTGTCAGCAGAGGATTTTGCCTTCATCTTAAGATATCTATGTGTCTACACCGAGGTGTCTACTTGTGCTGGAAGAGTCTAAACTCCAATGATAGTCTATGGAAAGGCAGTGCAGCCAGAGAAGCCCGAAGAGCAATTTAGATGACCAGCTACTAACTACGTCTTATAGGGTGCATCGGATCACTCTGATGGCTGTATTAAGTAGCTCACCAGTGACTATGAAGGGAATTAGACACCTCCAGCAGACATCTACCTTTATTTAGGTGTCCTACCCTTGAGTAGAATCCCACCTGGAAGGTTACAGTCTGTCTTTCAGCCAGATACCCACTGCCACTATATATGCTCTAGGATATGCACAACATCCATATTGGACTTAGCAGATACGATGCTGGACCTAGGAGAGAACTCCATCTTTTTTGGAGTAACAGCAGCAGTGGCAGGAGACCCAGCAGGTAGGACTGTATGTCTATGCTTGGGCAAATTAACTGAGCATGGAGGATGGGATTTAGTTGCCAAGGTGTAGGTGCTCACTGCTTTTTGAGAAACTGCTTGCCATTCCAGGAATCTTTAGGGACCACAGATGAGATGAAGGACTTGCAGGAGGCCTACATCCTTCCCGAGCTATGGCTAAAGCTATGGTGTTAAGATATTCTCAGACTGATAGTGTGTCACTAGGTAGCTGTGTTCAGGCAATCAAGTCCCAGTTTGAGAGTGTAATTAGGCAGCCAAATCGCAGTGTAATTCCCACATAGAGAAGAGAGAACCATAGTCAGGTTTCCCAGCTCCCAGCCCAGAACATAGAACCTCAGTCCTGGGAAGAAGGCTTTAATACACATCTTTCTCAGCATGCCTACAGAAATGTTTGCAGAGGCTCCCATAAAGAGATAGCTTTTTGTAGAGCCTTCCCTTAAACATGATCTCTTTTCACCTGCTGTGTAGAGCACAGAGGAATCTGAACACTGGTCCCTTTTAGGCTGAGAGTTAAGAAAAGTAAGGGATTTATTTATTTATTTATTTATTTA
>VYZV01007262.1:58316-96021 GCA_013401275.1 Pandion haliaetus | reverse complement strand
TTTGAGTCCATACCAGCAGTGGTGCTGATTTCATTTACAGTAGATTAAACACCTCGCTGTGGTTAATGTTTCGTTATTAGAAAGTTCGTGGGACCCTGGGTATCTTTTGATAGCTGCAGTGTATAATTAGCAATTAGTTCATTAGTCAAGACCAGCTTAAGTAACAATGACCACAGGGTGCAGGAAGTTTTTCGTATATTTTTCTCAACTGTGAGGGCACAGGCAGAGCCTTTGCCTCTGTACCTGTGATATTGTCCCTTAATTCTTAGGCCTGGCTCAACACTTTCAGAATACGAGTTTTTTCTTGCAGCTAAAATCAATCTTTTCCTTGTCTAAAAATATTTAAAAGAATGAAAATTTTTTTTTTATTATAATTGCAACAAAACACTTTTATTTAGGAAAAATCAAACATTATAAATGATCCAAAACAGATTTCACCTAACTTTTCACTTCACTTCAAATTCAAAAAACAATTGGTATATATTTTAAAATCGTGAATTCATTTACACTCTTCCTCCAGGTCTTAGACTTAGAGAGTTTCTTCGACTGGCTTTTTGGTATCACCAAGGAAAAGAAAAATCAAGCTTTGTCCTAGCTCTCCCTGCACCTTTTCAAGATGTCTACACTTCCTCTTCTCTTCAGCTGCAATAAAAACCTACTCAAGTCTCCAAGCAGCACTGAACCAGGGCCAGCGTCCTTAATGACCCTGCCCTTGCTAGAAATCTCCTTCCTTTGTGCACTGGATACAATAATGACAGAGCACAGAGTAGCCAAGGGGAGTACACACTACAGTTTGCAAAATCCTTCAGTTAGAGGTTTGTGCTTCTCTCCTCGGTGATGCCTTTAGGCACATCACCCTTACGAGTTCTTGTAGGAACACCGGACCATTACTTTTTCTCTTAGCTGAGCTGGTGCCTTAGAGCCACAATTTACAGTCCGTAATGCCTGCACCTTGGTAATGGAATGACCCAGACCTGTTAAATATTATTATTATTACTGCAGAGTACATGACCATATGAATGAACACAGAAAACACCCTCTTCATTTTACAGTGACAGATCATGCATTTTTGGTGATTTCTGCATCCCAAAATCATTGTCTATATAAAAATTTTGATGGCCATGATGATCAATAGCCATACAGTGAGCTATTCATTAAAATGCCTTGTTTCATTACTCCACTACACACCTTCCTGTAATTCCACTTGAAAAACCACCAAGCAAACCCCTAAACAAGGGTTCCACCCAAACCAGCAAAGCCTGTTTGAAATCTATGGCTCACAGGACATCCTCAGAGCAATTTCTGGATGGTATTCATGCTTCATTTAGCTCTGCATTTTGTTCTCCAACAGCTTCTAATGAACATACTCAGGATTTAACGGCTTCCTTTCCAAAAAGGAGAAATTTCAAGATAAGAAAACATTATCATTCACAAAAACAACCAACTAAACAACCCCCAGGCTGGCCTTTTCTTTTTAAGCAGAAAGCCTCAGGTTGCTTTCTTGACAATATTGCTGTTCTTGAAGTAAAGGGATCAGTCTGCCATATTTAGACTTTGACTGTAAGTTGGATAAAAATCTCTTTGTTTTGCAAATTTATTTGGCTCTAGGATATCAGCATGTTATCACAGTTGTAAATTGTAATGATGAAATTCTGATTAGGAGTCTGTTCTGAAAACCCAGGGTTTTTCCATTGTTCTACATCCCTTTCTTTGCCTGTAGAGACTGTACTGACCAATGATTTACTTCATTAAGCCTATCTGAGGCATTATTGTTTAGAAATGACAAAGTTGCATACATTCTAGTCTAGCAGACTGTGCACACACAAAAATTAAAATATTTTCCACTACCTATAGTAATCAGCATCACTCATCACATTAGCAGTGAGTGTTGTCAGCCCTCATTCACTTGGAATATCCTCACAAACCATACAGAAAATCACCTATTTTGAGGGTGAATTGCCTTGTTCAAATAAATGTTTACACACATATGTGAGCAAGTAATCCTCACCTTTTTATATTAGCCACATAGTGAAAGTGTTTAGGATCATTATCAACAACAAATAATATTTCTGCTCCTTTACCTATCATCATAGGCTTTTTATGGAGAAGCCTAATTCAGTGCTTTCAGGAAAGTATATTTGTGTCTGCTCAATGTCTAAACCCTCTCCTTTTCTTTTTCAAATGTACATCTAGAAATTTCTGTGGCTAGATCTTCAAATGAATTTTGAGTAAGAATACAGCCAAAACCTCTGAAAAAAAAATACCAATAGCTCTTCAGTGACTTTATTCAGATTAACTGACTTAGTGGAAATCTGGTTTAGGGCATATCAGAGCACTGTAAGGATACACGAGAGTTGTGGGGAAAAAACCAGTAATTAAAAGCTTGATTTAAGCAATATTCTTAAAGTAAATGTCAATAGTAAGAAGTCTGAGCCTAAGGTTACACACATATGTTCATGCGTCTGGTTGAATCAGGACTTTGGGTTTATATTTATAGGACTGAACTTTTTTTTTTTACTCTTTTTTTTCTTGTACAGAAATAAATAGCCACTCAAACTGATATTCTCTGCAGCCTCCTACAAATGCCAAAATATGTTTCTTGCAAACTACAGAGAACACATGGATATTAAGAAGTTACCCAACTCCTAAATGATACACAAACCAAATGCCAGTGAAACTACTAGTGGTCAGGCACCTAATTGCGTTTGTTGTTTTGGTCCATACAGTCTGCCTTTGTGGCATATCACTTACATGCCTGGTTTTCTAAGAACTAATCTCTGTGTACCCAAAATGAGATGACCATCTGATACTAATTATTGTTCAGCTTAGGTAAAGTGATCTTACATGCTCTGATTCCATTGCTGTGCAAGCACAGACGATAATACTCAAGAGCACTGCAGACAGTGACAGAGAATAATTTAAAAAATGTTCTCCTTTGGCAAGGCAACCACATTTCTGGTTTTATTTTTTATTCTGTTCACATCTACCCTCTCAGTAGAGATGATGCAGCCAAACAAATTTTCCTACTCATTTGATTTCTGTGGTCTAATACTTGACCGTGACTCCTTGGCTAATTCCTATAGCAAGGGATTTCCAGCTAGTGTCTCTGTGAAGCACAAAACTATTTAGTTGTTGTGATGATACCAGACTGGGTGCATTCAATCTGGCGTAGCCATAGGTAAACTAATATGAAGGGCAAGAGGATAATAACTAAGATTTGGAAACTGAAAAACCACATGAACACTTAGACAGTCAAAAAGGTCAGGATTCCATGATTCAGCACATTTGAAATCATGCTCAGGCGTTCACGCCAGTGCAGAGTACATATCCCAATGTAAATTTTACTTGGATATGTTTCTGACCTGTGCCTGTAGCAGATCATCTACTGGATTAAATATGCTCCTGGTTTTCTTAGTGGTTCAATCATCTGGAATTTTTCACCTCTGGAAAACCCCACCTGCAGAAAATCACCGACTTCATCTTGAATTTCCCACCATTTTCCACGTCTGGTTCTCCAGATGGATGAATTTTTTAATGGCTTGAAAGATTGTCCTAATTTCCAGTTTATGTGTACTCCTGCCTAGTATATACATGCTGTTAATCTGTTGCTTGAGAAGAGTAACTTCCAGTAGTAACAAAACAAAAACCCCAAAGCATCAAAGGTGTGTCAGGATGCCAGAAGTTGGGACCTATGCTACTTTGCAGTGCTGTAGCTCTTTTGAAGCTAGCATATGACTTGCACCAACTTCAGTAGTGCCATCCATTACACTGATCATCACTACACAGGAAAGCCAAAATGGGCTTATGTCCTGGTTCAAGTCCAAATTATTTGTGATCAAAGTCTCATAAAATGGCATGGCTCACTGAGATCTCAGAAAAACATATTCACACCACAAATACCTTACCAGTAAAAGCAGCATTCTTCCTGGCAAAGAGGCAAAGGACTGGCTGGAAATGTGCTTGAATTATTCCTTGTTAGTACTGGATAGACAAGCAGTAAGGCCTTCTTTTACTAGAGTACCAGGAGTCAGGAGAGACTAAGATCATCAGGGCATCCCTGCCTCTTCCTCTGAAAAATTACATCTTTGAATAAAACTGTGTGGTGAGGAGAAACAGCTACCCGTTCAAGATGTCAATCCCAACATTAGAGAAATATTCCTTTCATGCAGAATAGCTTGGTTTGATGACTGACTGCAGGAATCCTCTTCAAAGCCCTCTCTGGGAGAGCCCTTTCAGCCAGTTTGGTCCACACAACTCTTCTCCCCAAGAAATGTGGCTTTTCTGCAGTGGATCCCTCATCGAGGAGAGACTGGAATGACCACAAACACATCAAATTCAGAACATAATTTTAACTCTACTTATTTTACCTAGCCTCCTGTTTATAATTTGACAAAATAATTGTTTTTTAAAGAACAAGACTCCAACAGCCACCAAGTAATAAAAACAGATCTTTGCAGAATGGGGGATGAAGGGAGGAAGAGCTGGGGAAGATGAGATTCTGACAATAAAAGAGAGGTTCTCTCTTTAATTGTTTTCTAAAGCTCTGATATAGTTTGTGAAGTGATGGGCATCATTTCATACTTCAAAAATAAAGAACAGACCATGCAGACAGTTTAGCAGATGATCAGAAGTATGGTATGAGGGAGAAATGTACTGATCATGATGCATCTTTCTTCTTGATAGAAGTTGGCTATTGATACTAAGTAGATGTATCTCTGGATAAATGGTTAGCACCGACATATTTCACTAGTATTAAATTGACATATCATTATGCAGATTTCTTTTTACATTTCTGTCTCTGCTGTTAGGGATAGGTCTTCTTGGAAAGAATTTCTATTTTTCTTAGTGCTCCTTTTTAGAGTAGGGGAAAGACGAGTCATTTGGCACCTTAACCTTTTCCAAATACATGAACAGCTCAGCCTTCCCATTCACCCAGGGAGTTAGAGAAGGAGCAGGAGAAGGGAAAGTTATGAGGCAGAAATTGGAAAGTTGGTAAGGGCTGGAAAAAATGACTTAACTTAGCTGATGTGGTAGAAAAGAGAAAAAGAAGCATTTCTCTAAGAAAAGGGAGAAAGCAAAAGGTTTGAAATAATCTGATGTTAGAGTTTTCTATTATGATTTTGGTAAGGTATTCAGATACCATGGTGATGAGCACAGCTGAAATATCTAAGCACTCTGTGATAGAATATATTCAAACAAAAAAGATAATTAAAATAGTGCTTACTTAGATGAGGGATAATGTCTCAGTTGCTATGCAAATTAGCATAGTTAAAGGATCACTTGCCTTTTTATGAAAATGAATATTGAAAGTTTGATGAGAAACTCGGGAGAGAAACATTCTGGAAGTCAAAGCAAATGCAATCTCTATATGCAAATGAAATCAATTACTTTTAGCAGCCATGTATGAGTGTAAATGAGAAAATCAATGATTTTCAAAATCTAGTAATTTGATAGCCATTAGTCTCATTAGAATTTCTTTTTAAAGCTTAATTATTCAAAAATACAAGCCGATTGAAGTGTGGTTTAGAAAGGACACATACTTAAATTAATTACAGCAGTGATTTTCCCTGTAGCATGAAGATACAGTGCCAGTACATGGCTTTGTAGATAGAAATGTGATTTTTTTGCTGGACTTGGGAATTTATTTTGGTAAAGAGTCCACCAAACCTCTACAGATCACCTGAATACCTATGTAGAAGCATGTGAGTAGTCCCACTGAAGGCCATGGAGGATGTATTGTTTGTACCTCACATGGATCCATCCCTTGATTTTTAGGGACATGCATAGACTGAAGAGTCTTGATGAAGAGTCCAAACTGAACAGGGAGGTGACCCTGTGCAGAGAGCCAGCCAAGTGGCACGCCGCCCCTGGGGCTGTGACTCCTCAGCACTGGCTTGCGGAGGGCTCACCTTTCCTCAGCTGTCTCTTGGGGAGGAATTTCTGCCCATCATCTTCAAAATAGCGTCCTGGCTGCAGCACTTACCCAGGAAATGGTGCAGTGAGATTTGTGGTTTTTGTCAATCTGGAGGAGATTTAAACAGATTATAACTGTAAATTTGATCTTTTTGAGAATTGTCCATGAACTTGATGAGCTATAAAGACATCTTTAGTCCTAAATAGCACAGCATCCATTCAAGATAGGATTTACTGTTTGCATCACTTACATCTATAAACAGAATAGCACCAGGGACTCTTTTCTGAGCATGAAGTCCTGGTCTGGTTTAGCTGAGTTCATTCTATTGAACTCAGTTACCATCTAAAACAGGTGGCTGCATCCAGACTGCCTGTTGGGGATGGGCCCTGGCCTTTGCTAACTCCAGAACTGTGCCAGTTCCCAACTGGGAATTGTTTGGATGAATTCTGCTTGGCTCAGAACAAAATTGTGCCAAGGGCCAGTCCTAAAATTTATTACCAAAGGCAATGACGTTCACATCCTTGGGACACACCATGGCATGGTTTAATTTACTAGTGTTGATTAAGTTTACTAAATAAATTATTCGAGACATTTTTAATTCATTTCTTGTAGAAAGAAGTGTGGTTACTTAGATTCCTAGCTACAGTTCTTCACCCTGACAATCTGCCCTATAACATTTCTGAGGAGCACGTTGCGATAACTCACTCCACTGCTGCAACACTTGCCTACTGCCACTCCTCTGTCCTCCTCTTCCACTCCTCGCAGATCTCCCCTTCACTTCTCTCCTCCTCTCTCACCTCCTATTCAAAATAATCAAGATATAAGGAAGATGTACTTTTAGAGGGCCAATTAAACACAGCAGGGCACCAGCTGAGTTGAGGAGGTGCAGTGAGTAAATTTAAATCAAACTGCTGTTTCTGAGAGATGATCTCTGTACCATCACTTGAATATTTGTTAATGGTGGCAAGGGCTTCAGGCGGGTCTGCACATCACCAGGGGAAGCTCAGCCTTGCTTGGTATCACTGTGTGAGCCAGAAGTGAGAAAAAAAAAAAAAAAGGTTAAATTATTGCTCGTGAATCACAAACATGGTTGCAAAATTTTATACTAAGCTCTTCCAGGTGACAGGCAAATGAGGAGCAAAAGAGAAAGAGGCACTGTTGGGTAAATCACAATATTAGCATACATTTATATAACACGTGATTGTAATGGCTCAGGATTGCAGAGGATTTAAAAAATAATTCTCTTTTACTTAAAGCAGCTACTTTTCAATAGTGGCATTATCATCTCATGTCTGTACTCTCTGCTTGGCAGAGACATTTTTCAGACACCAGTCCACTGAAGTAGAGATGCTGAAAAAAGGGAGGAATCAGCACAACCAGTGGATTTTAGACTGGCCACAATTTTGAAGACAACCCAAAATTTCAGCCCCTGCCATGGAACATCTCCCCCAGCCCCACTTTCCCATTCTTCTACTGCAAAGTCCTTCATCTCCCGTGGCGTGAGCCAGCCTCAGCCCCTTGGCAGATGGCGAGGGCTGTGCGACGATGCATGCTCCACGCTGTTGCCGGCTGTGCTGCCTCTGACCCTGCGCCTGATCCCCTGCTGCCATGTGGCCGCTGGCCAAAGATCCTGCTCTCATCTGCCCGCAGCGTTTGGGGCAAAAGCAGCAGCTGTGTGACAGCGTGCAGCAGTGCTGTAGGATGGTTTAGGATAGGAAGTAAATAATTCCTCCAGCTGTCTCTGCAGCATGAAGCTAGGAAATAAAGAGTCATCTTCTTCCAAATAGCATCAGGTCAGCTAGCCAGGTAAAAGCACTTCAAGGTTGTTCACAATGCATTCTGACATTGAAAGCAGTGGGAATTTTGCTTCTGTCTTCTGTGCCAGCAAGCTGAGAGATAGGACAGACATGGGATTCTCCAAGTTAGTATCTCAGTTTGCACTTTGCTTGACTCTGTCTCGTGGTGAAGGTTGCATCACATGTTGTGTGTCCTGGATTGTCCATTGAGCAAAACATTTGCTACGTGCTGCAGCTGAGACTGTGGCTTTCTCAGACAAAAAAGAAAAAATGAAATTAGAGTGAAATCTCTTTTCCTGTCTCATGTGATGCTTGCAGGGGCAATGGCATTGCAATATATTTCCGGAGCATGGAGCGTCCCAGAGCTCCACATATACGTGCCACCAGGAGGCTCTGCCAATGCAGGAGAGGAGTCACAGCAGGACTTCTTTGATCAGCCACAGCAGAGCAACAGAGCACTTTGCAAAGTGTCTTAAAGACCGTGTGTTCCTCTTAGTGCCCTACCTAGCAGCAGAAGGATTTCAAGGCTCAGCCTCTTTCCACATCTCTGTCCTTAATAAATGATTAAACTCTGCACTTAATGGTAAGTGCCGGTGGAATTTAAATGGGTTGCAGTGCCCGAGCTTGACTTCTCTTCCCTTTTGGAAGCAGGGCTTAAGATAGGCTTATAAAACCTGAAGAAAGGCAGCTGTGACTAATTCTTGGCTGCATTTGGGGGGGGGGAAGAGAGAAGGGAGGCATAAAGGGCAAAAAGGGTTTTCTTGAGCACTCATGCTGGCCCAGCCTCTGTCTGCTTAGCCTGTTGAGACTAGACAAAGTGACTGCATGGCCTAGTCCAGCTAGGTCTATGGAGAACCCCAGGTACATGGCCTGATAGTTATATGAACTAATATTATAAATCATAAAATTAAATAGCATGATTTCATTCTGCAAATGATTCAGGGACATAGTTTACAGGAAAGACACAACACAAAGGAAAATTGTATTGCATGGTATAATTCTTTATGAGTTTTTTGTACTTTAATATGATATAAAATTCATATTAATAGGTGCCATTTTTATGAAGAGATTTATAGCCAAAATATGTCAACTTCTTTGCTGCAAGAGCTACATAGAAAAAGTTAAATTTAACCATTGCTCTTTTTTTTTATTTGTATGGATATTTTGGTGTGAAGCAGTGAATTGTTTAAACTTGAGAGCTTTTATATTATATGCTTTTTTATTAGCCACTTTGTTCATGATCAGCTTTTCTGTGGCATCAGTAAAAAAAATATGGGATCTGTCCACGGGCCAAAATGACATCTGTACTTTTTCACTTGCATCAGCTGAAGAATGTGTAGCCTAGAGACACAATTAATGCTGGGCTGGCCTCTTCCCCAAATTAGTGGTCTCCTATGCATAGGTTTATATGCCATATGTGAAGGGCCAAATTAGTCCCACTTGGGTCACACTTTCCTTGATCACTTCAAGAACTAACTCCACAACAGTGGCTGTTTGTAAAGATATAATTTTCCATGGCTGAACTGGTATTTACCTGTAGAGGGATTTTTCCATTAAACATTCTGTGTCATTCTGTGTGAGATGTTGGGACATAAAACACACCAAGATGTATTTATTAGTGAAAATCTATCAAGTTTAAATGCCTCTTCTGAGACAAAAAAATCTAGGTGTAAAGGCTGCTCCTATTTTCCTTCTTTGACTGGTGCTGCAAAAAAGCACCCTAAACTGTATCTGCATACAGATGTGGGAAGTCACCTGCTTTCTTCACTGTGGCTTCAGCATGGTTCCTCTAGGACAAAACCACAGGTTGGTTACCTGATGCAAAGGGCCAGTGCCGGGACATAATAATCAAGCACAGTTAGGCTTACAGAGATTGCTGGGGATGTAGTGAATACCGATGTCTGTCTGGGTAAGGGACTATTTCCACTCCTGGCATTGCTACCCTTGACAACCCTGCTATGGGACTGACAACTAGAAAGTTGGGGAATGTATTGCGCCACTAGATAAGGCTACAAGCACATGGGCATGTTATTATATACCAGCAAAACAGAAAAAAATATCATAGCATCATAGAATCATTTAGGTTGGAAAAGACCCTTAAGATCATCGAGTCCAACCGTAAACCTAACACTGCCAACTCCACCACTAAGCCATGTCCCTAAGCACCATGTCTACATGTCTTTTAAATACCTCCAGGGATGGTGACTCCGCCATTCATTGGGCAGCCTGTTGCAATGCTTGGCAACCCTTTTGGTGAAGAAATTTTTTCTAACATCCAATCTAAACATCGCCTGGCACAACTTGTCCTATCACTTGTTATGTGGGAGAAGAGACCAACCCCCACCTCACTACAATCTCCTATCAGGTAGTTGTAGAGAGCAATAAGGTCTCCCCTCAGCCTCCTTTTCTCTAGACCAAACAACCCCAGTTCCCTCAGCCGTTCCTCACAAGACTTGTGCTCCAGGCCCCTCACCAGCTTCGTTGCCCTTCTCTGGACACGCTCCAGCACCTCAATGTCTTTCCTGTAGTGAGGGGCCCAAAACTGAACACAGGACTCAAGGTGTGGCCTCACCAGTGCCAAGTACAGGGGGACGATGACTTCCTTACTCCTGCTGGTCACACTGTTTCTGATACAGGCCAGGATGCCGTTGGCCTTCTTGGCCACCTGGGCACACTGCCGGCTCATATTCAGCCAAGATGATAGGATATAGAGGAAAGTGGGAGTTAGGAGTTTCCTAATTTGTGCAATACAACTTAATTTGTGCTGTCCTTCTCTTCCACTTTGCCTCTGAGCCAGAATTCATGGCCACCTGTGATGTGCTCTGGTTGGAAGTAACTGAAGACATCATACTGGAAAGAACTGATACACATTTGGGTTATGTACTTTTGCATACGTGCTAGGATGCATGGGCTTTCCCACTGTTCACGTAAGAATGCCAGTACAATGTTTCAATGAAACTCTTAGGTCCATTATTTTGATCACATATTTTGGAAGATAATTTAGAAAACATTTAGAAAAAACACAAAGGAGGTAAGAAATGTTTCCATTTTTATCTTCTGCCTTTGAAAACAGGTAACCTAGATTACATATTGTACATGGTATTAAGATATTATAATTGTACTTGAGAAGAAAAATACTTAAAATTTGAATCTATCTTTGAAATGGTTTTAAGAAGCACCACAAATATTAAAAATCCTATAAAATAATTATTTGGTTTTTATTATTTATTATTTTTTTTATTACAGGGTGCAGCTGGAGTGTGGGGGTATTGTTTAGTGCCTTTACATTTTCCTGCCTTAAAGCCTGGATTGTTTTCCAGGAGAACTTTACTTCTCACTTCCTTATTTTTTGACTACTGAACAATGGGATGATTGCAACATATGAGGAACACTTTTTACCCTAAGTGACTGATAGGTATGCAGTCTTAAGGTAGTTTTTTGCTTGATAATATGTGTGTGTGTTTATATATTAATTTACAACTCACATTTCTTCTGGTTGTTATTAAAAAGTTGTTATAAAGGAACAATAATTTGAAGACCACTGTCATGTGTCAAAACCCCATAATTTTCTTAGGCACTTCAAAGCACTGCACACTAGTGGAGCATGGTACTAGGTCTCGGACACTAACTGATATAAGTTGCAACTAGAATTCTGTTTTGAAGTAAAACTAGGAGTATGGTAGAAAATGAGAAATAGGGAGAGGAAGAGCAAAAACGTGGAAATGAAGGTTATTCCTTTTAGGTTCATTATCTAGAACAGGTCTTGTAATATGAGAGAGAAAACAACAAAAAGCTTCCTTCCAAAATTCATAGGAAGACATATGAACATTTTTGTCATTGTGTAACATCCATCTCCTTAGCCATTAAAATGAAATAACTTTGCCTCTAGAGGGAGAAAGGTAGTTACATGATCAAATCACTGCCTTATGCTCTTGTTTTTTTCCATGATAGGGTCAATCATGTATTTATTCACCAAAGTCATTAGAATTGCAATTGTAATCAGAAAGGGGAAATGGTCTCCATCTATCTTCCTGTTTCCAACAAGAAGAGGCAACAGACCATTTTAGTTACAGTGCATTAATGCTCATTACTGCCCTAATGAAGATTTGTGTTGCTTTTCCAAGAACCTTGAAGCTAATCTTCAATTTCCTCCTAGCTTTCAAAGAAACACCAGTTTTCACATGAATTCAGCCCATTGGAGCAAACAAAGAGGTATTAGTCTGACCATTATAAAACACAGTTTCATCAGGGAAATTAATATGAAAAACATGAGGTAACATCTAGTTATTTTGTTACTGTGGCTAGATTCTGTGAGTTTGGCAAACACTGACTGACTCAATCCCTGTGCCCAGACTTTTCTCATAGCAGCTGTATCTATACTGCTTAACACATGGCTAGTATTAAACTATTACCTATTAAACTATTATCACATATTCAAGTGTATGTGATTGTGATATATTGTAGTAACCAAATGGCCACTGCTCTTCTTGCCTAATCTAGATTTCTACATAACTGGGATCAGTATTATTTCAAGTACCTTCATTCTTACAGTGAAATGCTCAGGCTGCAATGGGAAATCCCAAATCCTCTTGGCTGATGACTTTTCTTGATGTGTCACATGCCACTACAAAAACCTCGACCAAACACACCTCACAGTGAATAGTGCTTGGGAACCAGCTGTCCTTTGGGCAGTGTTTGCTGTGTTTATCCTGTCCTGGTGAGATTAAGTTCCAAAGGAGAGCCCCATGCAGGGCCTATTGCACGTCCCAGAAAGAAAGGCATGCCACAAAACCTGCTTTTCTGGTGCTCAGTGTCACTGCTGTCTTGGGGCTGGACACAGTTAACAAGCAGACAAGTGACTGAACTTTAACTTACTAAAGTGGGCATTAGCACACGTGTCCTCTGTAAACTGTGGATTCAGGTTTTCACTCTGTTTTTGCATCCAACAGAATTAGGTGTTTGTTCAAACTGAAACACCTGTTTAAATATCTTGCTCTATCAGCCAGTGTCAAATGTCTGAGGCTCCCAACACTTAAGGAGTTACTTTCCTGAGCTTTGTATTAAGCATCTGTTGGAACTTGTTCATCCTTAGTAATTACTTGACATTTGGACACAAAGAATTCTAAAGAAAGGAAGTACCTTAGTGGATTTAGGAACATTTAAATGCATCCCAAGGAAAGACCAACTTGAGTGTTGTTTGAAGAGCTTTAATTTTGTTGGCAGGGCTACTGGGAACTAAGCAAGCCCTTTACACTTGGAAACAAGCTTGCCAAACCATTTCCTTTGCGTATCTTGTTCTGCAGAAGTAACAGAATATTCCATTCCTGCATACTTTAATAATGCCAAGGGAAAAGGTGTATGTAGAGAGAAGGAAAGCAGCTTTCTGACCAGGCTGTTGCTGCCTGTTCCCATGGTTTATGTGCAACAGCAGTGACACACAATTCCTCCTTCCTGTGGAAAGGATATCTGTCACAAAGAGAAGTTCTGTTGCTCTCTGAAAGAGTGACCTTTTTTACTGGTAGTGGCTTGGCAGGTGTTTGCTTTAGTTTTTAGATACGTGACCTGCAAAAATTAAAATGGGCTCTAGGGATTTGACCATCATTCTATTTTACATCTGCTTTCATCAGCACAGCTCCATTGCCTTGTTTCATGTTGGTGAGAATGAGAAGACAATTAGGCTCTGAGTCTCCATTTTTTGCTATGCAGGAAAGCTAACATTATTATAAAGAGAAGCAGTTTAAGGATAATGTGGAGTATGTCTATATAGAGATATAGATCACTGACTTGGATTACATATGGCAGTCAATTCTGTGCCCAGTAGTAGGTATGTGAAGAATAAAGAACTTAATTGTGAACAGCTGTTTCCACATACTTAATAAAGTGTGCATGGCCAGTTCAAGCTCTATAAAGTGTTAAACATAGTTTTATAAAACACATACTGGGGCTGTGCACATTTTTCAAAGAGTGCATCAGCCATTCTGACTGTTAAGTCCTGTCTATCTTTTGATTTCAGTGACAGATATCTGAAAACATTTTTCTTGTTTTTCATCGTGTAACTGAGGCTTGGATGACTCCCTAATATTTGTAAAAAACATGACAATTCTTACGCAAAAGGAGCACTAAGTTATTATTATAGATGTCTTTCCACCTCATCTATTCTGTTTTGTGATGTGAAAAGGAGGAAAGGATGGTGGCTTTCAAGCCGGTTTTATTCCAGCTTGGCTTGTGTCTTTGGAACAATCAAGAATGTCAGCATCCCAGGGGAGCTGGTAGGGATCAGAAATTAATAGTATCTAGTTAATCCGCAATGTATGAGTGGGAACTTAGAGCCCTGGGCTCTAGAAATGACCCACAGCTGTTATTCATCCAGTGTCAATCCCATGCTTTTCTTTTCACAAATGATTATTAACAAATAGTAAGGTGTGTGGCTGGCCATGGAGGTTTGAAAGGTCCTTTGCAGCCTGAGTAACTAACGTTTTCAGGCCTGTTTTGAATGCAGGAGTCATGGGGTCAAACAAAGGTCCTTTTCCACCAGTGTATCTGCACTGGAGTTGCATCTCTGCCTCTAGTGGGTACCAGCTCTGGTCCTGCAGAGTGGCCACGTAGACTTCTTTGTTTCCAGATGAGTCCCTCTGAGGTAGTAGGTAAAAACTGCAAGCTGATACACATTTTTTAATCACTTCTTGGTTCCAAGGAGTGGGAATTATTCTACTACTTCCTTCAGAGGCCGAGGACTTCTAGGTCTGAATTTAAGCTGGTTCAAGGAAGAAGTGGAGAAACTCTGCAACGTGTTAAGCAATCACAGTAAGACAGCTGCATGAGAGGAGGCAGCTTTAAGGAACAGGTTGTGCTACAATTTTTAAAGGCATTTTGAGAATTGCTGTGATTTCGCAGAGGATTGACTAAATTAGACTAAACCAAATCTCAGCAATAGTTTTAATACCAGGAATTTGCACCCGTTGAAATAAACTCTGTGTAGAGAGGACCCTCCTTAAAGTTTCCACATCACTACCTGGAATGTATAAACATTAGTTTTGAAAGTACACATTTCTGCATTTCACATGAATGCACAGTATTCTGCCAGTTAGCACCAAGTCTGTACAAGTAAAACTAAATCCAAATAAAAAAAATCAACAAATCAGCAGGGCCAAATGAAGATCAAATGAGTTTTAAACAGTCTATAAATCTCTTCCCTCCACTGCCCAGTTTCCATGCTCCTGTTTCTTCAGTTGGCCTTTAAGCCCAGAAGGAGAATAAACTTGCACATCCAATATAAATAAATGAATAAACAAAGTGGGAAAGTTTTTTTTATTATTTGAGCCCGTCTCTCACCTGCATCTTGTTCAGTATCTATGCAAATAATGCTAAATGAACATGAATATTACCAAGTACAAAGTCAAGCAAGGTCAACAACACTGAATGACAATTACCTGTTGACATTTTGTTAAGTGGTCATGTGCATGGATCTTTGCACTCAATTATCTTTTACCTTAGACTTTTTGATGTAATTTACTATGTTTATTTTTGGTAGTGGGGGGAAAAAGATGTCCCAGTTTCCTCCTCTTGATCCCTTTATGCAGGTTATCAAGAAGCTTGGGCTCTTCAGACCTGCTTCCTAGTGTGGCCAAAGGGCTTACTCATAGCTGTCGCACGTCTCCAAAGTGGACCTGGCACTAGAGGGCGATGGAGACATAGACTTTTGCCAGTGTGTCTCAACAACTTGTTAGAAAGCAAAAGCAGAGGACGAAGACATTAATTAGCAAGTTCTTGAAAGCAGAATGTGCTACTGCTCTACCATCCTCATTACCTTCTGTTCTCATACCTTCTCTCTGGCTTCTGCTTATTAAATTGTGGAGCCCTAACTCCTGTGGTAGTTCTCCACATTCCTTCCTTCCTGTTATTACCACATTCTGCCCTTCAGAGTTGATGCTCTGCCCTTTTGCATATGATCTGAAACATGTCTCCAAGTCCTGATCAACTTTATTCTCCTCAGAAGTCTTCTTCCTCTTTTCCCGCCCTTGCTTTTTCCTCTGGCCTTTCCCTGATCTTATTCATTCTCCATCCATCTTTCTGTCCACTCTGCCCCTTCCTCAAAGAATCGTTCACATCCTGCATCCTGTCCCTGGCCTGCACTCAAAAAATGCAAAGGCCATGGGGAAAGGAAAGTAAGAGGTAAGAAGGTACTTCTTCATCTGTGCTAGTGGTTAGGGCACTGAAAAAAAGAGGCCTGGGCCCTAGACTTTGTGCCTAAAGTGTCCATACATGGTACAGCACACAAATAATTCATAAATAGGTACTAATAGCTAAACTTTCCTGTAACTTGGCTAAGTGTTATGTAGCATAGCTTCACTAAACTTTAGTGTTATGTAGCATAGCTTCTTCAGGAGGAGTGGAGGGTGTCCTTAACTGGTTCAGTGATGGTCTAAGGAGCAGGTAAAAGCAGCTGGACCTCTGGCTGAGGAAGGCTGAAGCCTAGACCTTTTGCTGCCTAACTGCTCAGGTTGCTGTATGAAATGGGATGGGGTCCCAAGAGACCATGGATAAGACTGTCAGCTCTGGGACTGGCAGCGAGCTGAGGGCCCTGAACTCCAGAGCAGACTTCAGGATACCCTGTGTGAGACCTTCCCCATCCGTCAGCTCGCGACTGCTCCGTGTTCATCCAGATATCAGCGTTCACTGTCGTGTGTCAGAGGCAGACAGAGGAAATTGCCTTCTCTGCTGTGTGCTGGCAGCTGCAAGAAGTGCACTTGTGGTTAGGAGGCCGGAGTGGTTTGTGCCTGTGCCTGGGGGTGGGAAGCCGTGCCCCTGGCTCTGCTGGGCATGCTCTGCTGCTAACAGGTTTCTGCCTTTGAGGTTGCCAGCTTTTCTCCTTTCGTAACACCACATCCCACCAGAAATGTTGTGAACTGTGCTGGCGGCCTGATTAGGCTGTGTGGGATTAGTCATGGGTTAAGCTGCTTTCAGGGAAAATTTCTTGAGATGCATATAGGGAGAAAGAGAGCTGTCACACAGAGTCGCCAGCTTCAGTCCATACAGTTTTTATTGTCCTCCTATAGCTTCTCAAACCTAGGACTTCAAAGGCTTGGAAATATATCCTAGACTTGTTACTTGAGCACTTTTTCTCTTTACAGCAGACTCAGGATTATTCCAGGGAACAGGCAGTCTGTCCATAGATCTGTCAACCCACCTGCAATACTCTTTTTCTAGTAGGAAATATGCCATACAACCCCCACAGGTGACTCCAGTCCAGACATTGCCTTTATGCTCAGAACTTCATAAAGCCACTCAAAAGAATGTGGGGAAAGAGTCCACTCCAAACCACTGTAATTTTTTAAGAAGAGCATGCTGAAAATTGTATCAATGGACAACACTGGGTCCTGCAAATGGATGATTCATCTTGTATTTGCTTCTCATGGCTGCATACCATACAGTGTCACCTCACCCACTTGTGTCGCGTCCCCCTCTGTGAGCCTGATGGGCATGTTCTCAGTTGCCATGAAGATGAAACTCACCAGGCAAATGGCACGATGCTCCCGAGCTCAATGAAACGGTGATGCGGACAGTTCTCGAAAGCATCAATTTTTAAGTTATTAAGGTGACAAATATTTCCTCCTCCTTCAGAAAAAGCAATCTCTCGCCTCATCACTGTGAGATGTGATTTGAACTGTATTTCCCTGGAAATGACATGATGACAGGAGGGTATGTGATTGAGAATGAGAAAGTATTATACAGACTTGCATTCAAATTCATTATCAGGCAGTGAGACTGATGACTCAGAGTTAGAAAAAAATGAAACAACCAAAGATTGTGTCTCAGTCAGTGCTCATAACAAACTTGAATTCCCATTTGCACAGCTCATATACATGGGAATTACATCGCATGCTTAGAATCAATTTGCATATGCTGTTTCTACTGTCACACAACAAATAATGTATTAGGACCGCATTTTGATGCACTATATTATCATACAGCTTGAAATCCTGTCTTCTGTTAATGTGCTTTTCAAAGAGTGTGTGCATGCATGTGTGTATATTCTCACTTGCTTATTCCCTCACTGTTCCTGTTAGAGTAAGGAGGTCTTCCACCTGAGGGACCAGATAAAAAAGAGATCAGTTTGGGAACCAAACTCAACTTTGGTAGAAGTACAGATAGATACACATATTTTAAACTGAAGGTTTAAATTCCTTCTTTGGCACCGGGGTATTATCTAATATGCAAGCAGATTTCAGAATCTGGGCCAGAGTCCCTGCCAAGGCAGGCTCACGTGGTCTCCATCTGGCCTCATCATCCAAAGAGATCAGGCCTTTCATTAACTGCAGAACTATGAGCTCAGAGTCGATCCGCCCGAGTGGAACTGCCTTGACAATGTAGTGTTTTTGCTGTGATGATTCACTAGTCCTGCAGCTCGCTAAGTACCAAAGAATCCCAGAATGTGCTGCATCATTAGCTGATTTTTTTGGATCACTGATAGTAAAAGCAAAAACTGACAAAAATATCTGCACTATGTTTTCAGTGATCGGAAAAGTAAAACACAACCCCCCCATAACCCAACAACTAAGCACCAATTTATCAGATTGAGCCAAACAAAACTACATTTTGAATTTCAGCCTTTCTCTTGCCGTCCTGTTTGGTGGAAAACCTGGGTGTCATGGAGGGGGAGAAGGTCAACACCTTTACCTTCCTTGCTATTCAGCTATCTTCAATAGCCATTTTTTCTTTCTTTCCTGCAGAGTGCTTGGAACAAATATTGGCTGATGTGCCTAAAGACAGGCTGTGAAGGCTGCATGGGCCTTTGGAGCTGTGAGAAGCAGAATAAGTGATGGAGGTCTCTCATTGTCTTTCTGTGCAAGTGCTCCTGATGCTGTCCCTTCAGTGATGGTCTCCCCAGGACTGTGCTGCTATCTTATTTCCTTCCCTTTCCTCCCCTTCCTGGGGATGGCGGATGAATTTACACGGACACTCACACATCATGTCTTACACTATATTCTCTTCTTATTCCTGTGTATCAGGCTTTTCGGGTGGCTCAGAGGTAAACTGAAATTTAGATATGCAAACTAAACAATGCCAGGACCTGTTTTCTAGCCTGAAGGCCAAAAGGTTTGTTCTGGCCACATCCATGCTATTTAAATGTCTTAACATATGAAACAAGATGTGCCATATGCAGCTATCCATTGAGAACGATGCCTGATCCATCTAAGTCTTGAACTCTACCTGGCTGACCTGAGCCAAAAATCATGCCAGGGAACATGCTTGTGGGCAGTTAATTGCTCTCTGATGCTCTTTAAATTTACTAGACACAGACTGAGGATCAATTTTTGATTTATTCGCTGCTGCTTCTCATTTGGTTTTCATTAACACTGTTAGGTTATGCAGAGGAAAATGACGGCCAGAAGTGGTCTGCTGATTTTGCTCTCCACGCATGCCTAAGCAGTCTGCAGGCTTCAGCTATACCTGTGTTTCAGCCTTCTTTTTCTTGGTCAGACTGGCAATTAATTTGACCAGTTTGGAGCTTGACTATATATGTTCCTCATCACTGGCTGATAAATAGCATTGGACTGGGTATGGATGCTAAAATTTATTCCATCATCCATGAGTTAGTAATGATCACAAGCAACATGCTAAGACAAGTGATGGTTTCCATTAAGATTGTGCTATACTAGTGTTTACAAGACACAAACTTGAGATAATTGTCTCTCTTACTGGCTTTGTTTGAATGGTTTTGAAGACTTTAACTGTCTTTAGATATTTGAGGAATGCTTGAAAAAAAGCAAAGAGGGCCACATCAAGGAAGAAGATAAAAACTCTCTTGTTCTGAAGATCACAATAGACACTAGTATCTTTGAACAGCTAGCAAGCACTTTAAGAAAAGCACATGACTGTGGTCATTTAAATAATAGCATTTTATTGTACCTTCTACAATCTGTAAATCAAGAACAAGCTTGCAAAGCAAACACTGTGTAGTTTTACGGAGAACATGGATGTCATAGTTTAAATCCTCAAATGTTCTTTTTGCACATTATTTAAATAATTTATATTAGCCTGGGTACTCCCACTGCATACAGGCAATACTAGTTATCCTAGGCACACTAGAATTACAACCTCATTGTAAAATCTGTCTGCAGTTAAGGTCTCACCCTGAAAGACAACTAAGAGTCCTGAACTTCTGTTACTTAAGGGCAACGCTTCTTAAAATGGTAATTCATCATTAAGTGACTTGAACAGAGCACAGTCTACTTATTGTGTATGCCAACCAGTTGCCTACTGTAATGTCATCTCATTGCTTATATTCTTTCTCTAGGAAGGGTGTTAGGTTACCTCTGCATTACATAGTGCTTGATTCTAGAATAGTAAGGAATTAGCCTTAAACATTATTCCAGAGGTAAAGAACTGCAGAATTAAGCTACATCATCTGCTACTTGGTTGTACTAAATTCTGCAATATACAATAGCATAATAACATTCAGGAGGAGGGTGTGCATGGATAACACTTTAAAATATCAGATAACATATGCTGACCGTAGTGACCATGTTCTCCTCATTTACTCTCATATACTGATTGCTATTTATGTGGAATTTTCATATCATAGCGGTACATACAGCCCCTGACTTTTAGGGAATAAATAAATAAATAAATTTCAAACATGGTTGCAGGATTTGCTTGAATAATTCAAGAATGATGTATATTAAATCTCACTGGAAAATACATTTTAATGCATTGAAGAAAAACTTACATGAGAAATAGCCTGTTGATTGCATATATAATATTTTCTTTCCCACAGACTGAAGCATATGGGGTTTAACATCTACACTAGGAACAACACATCCGTACTGCACATATGGCACAATGATGTGAGCAACACAGAGCAAGGACACCGTCAAGGAAGATGAAGAGTGGTTTCATTCAAACACGAACACATAAAGATGTGAACAGCAGGGCTGAAATATAAGATGTTTGGATAGAAACTTCCGCAGGAAGGCAGTGTCTTTGCTGGCCCTCACTGCATTAAATACAAGATGAGGAGCAAGAGCTCTGGTGGGCTTTGTGTTGATGCTGACCAGGACAGCTCCTACTTCTGAGTGAGTGGAGAAAAAGCATAAAAGAGGATGCAAAGCAAGACCCACTCTGAGTATTGCTGAAATTACTGCTTTAACAACATGCTGAATTCAGGCCTGCGGTTCTGGCAACAGTGCTATGGGCAAGTTGTTCTGCCACAGTAACATCTGCAAGCAGGAGGGCTTGACGGCCTTTAATTGATGGGACACCATCTTTGGGTGAATGAATGTTTCTGAATGGGAAATAAGGAAGAAAATTCCTCTAGCTTCAGAAATGAGTCAGGAAAAAGACCATTCTGCAGAAACAGAAAAGTACTTTGCAGAAAGAGAGCACCTAATTTTCAGACCTGCTGCTAATCTGTTGAACAAGCTTAGAGAAGTCATGTAGGGTGGAATTTCATCTACCTCTGCTCTCGCCCTGTTCAAGAACAGGGCCATCAAATGAAGCCACACAAAGACAGGTTCAGAAGAAACAAAAAGAGGTGGTTCATTATGCAACAGGTATTTGAGAAAGTTCTGGATATTTAAAATATGCATAGGTGTAAGGGAGGACTGAACAAACTAATGGAATAGAAATTACTTCAAAGTACATATAATACTCATGCTGAAGATGTTTATTGAAAGTGAAAAATGAGACTGGTTTTGCACTCACATAAGCAACAAAAAGACATTGTCAGGTGTGTCTGGAGAGTGGGAGAGGGGAAAAAAATGGGGCAAAGAGTCCTGCCGTGCCCCCTGGGAGGGCCTGGGAAACCAAAGACCTATGTTTGGGGGAGCAAAATGGTCTTCACTGACACCTCCACAGTTTGTGGAAATGGGTGGTTGCAAAGAGGGCTAAAATATGGCCTCAGGAGTGGGCCAGTGCATGCACTCATCCTCCATATCTCCCACAGACTTCTCCTTGAATACGTACTGTTTTGACCAACACTTCTTCAGGAATTCTGCTAAATTTTCCAGTGGGCCATATGAAGTAGAACTAGATTACACGTCTGTTGTAGAATTCACATAATGGGTAAGTCTTATGAATGCTCCTGATGCCTAATTTTGAGTGGGACTCTGATCCCACCTCCCTTTCTTAGGCTATAATTCTATAAACTTAATTTCACATCCACTGTCTTTAAGAACTGAATACACTAAGACAGCTAGACACTGTATTTTTGAGCCCATATATTGATTACAAGAAGACAAATTTGGAGACCAAATGGTAGATTTTTCAAAGATGCAAGTTCATCTGAACTGTAGCTATTAGTGAATTTAAACTAAGCAAAAACGGTGGCCGCTCTGTCTCTTTTTTTTAACACAAAAAAGAGAAATACTAGAAATATCCAGTTGTTTTATTCTAACATTTAAAAAAAAAAACAAAACCAGAAAAAACCAACTCAAATAAAACTTTTTTGACTCTTCCTTTAAAAAATGAAATAAAGTACCACATCTTTTTCCCAAAAAACTCATTCTGCCAATGTCTCCTTTGCACCCACGCAGCTGATGGAATGTAATGTGCTTGAATATCCTTAAACAGCGTTAACTTAAGTATCCAAGTGACATGAAATGTACCTGCAATTTTAATTCCCCCCCCAGGCATGCATGTGCAAAGGAAAAAAATGTGATTTATTTAATCTGGCCCAGAAAATTTCCTGGAAGACTGATAACTTCTAAAGGAAAGCTCAAGATCTCTCAGATTTCACCTCACATAACTGTGGATTGTAAGTATAAAGGTAGTTAACGTCAATGCTTAATGACTGTACTGATTCATCACCAAATGCTTGTTTGCCTGCCCTTAGAAGAAGGAGATTGTCTGCTGTTTTTGGCAAGTCATGCCACTTTAACATAGGTTTTACTTTCCTCCTAGAAGCTTACCCCACCCCCTAATGAGCTATTAATCAGAAATTGGTGGACTAGTATAAGTCTGTGGGAGATGAGATGAAGATCTGTGGAGACACCTTTCATCCCATTTTACTCCTTTTATGGGGCCTCAGCTTCTTTTATAACAGTTCACTATTTAATAGCCACTGTCACTTTAGCCTGGAAGTTCAAAAGACCTATAAATTGCTTGACACAGCTTATCTGTCACGGAGCAGGAGTGCTACAATAAAATATGATAATAAATTAATAATCAATAATAGCTGACAAGGTTCCTTCTTGCTCTCCCCCGTGAGACAGCCTGCGCAGTTGGGCCACGGGAGGGTTTGTGTCTCACATCAGAGGACTGCAAGGCAGAGCTAGAGTTTTGGGGGTTTCTCCTGAACTGTTACTGTAAAGTCATTTTTCATAGCTCAGACTGTTATTTCATAGCCTTAACTTCTCTGTAGTTAGATTCAGATGAGAAGACCTAGAAAGGTGAGAACTTCTCTCTTTTTTACAATGGGCTGTTAACTTTGGAACCTGGTTACAACTGCTTGAACACCAAAGCTATTATTACTTTAATTGACATGACTTTTAGCCAATCTGCAGACAATTAATAACTTTTTAATGTGTGATTGGTATTTTTCCTAAGGAGGAAATAAAAAGACATCTCAGCACATTCTCTTTTAATCTCCCCCAGATGTGGAACAGGTTAGAGATTTCTAGTTACTATCCTGCTTACAACTACCTTCCATTTTGTGTCTGAATATAGGAAATGTCCACTCCTGATTGTGGTCTCAGGATTGAATGAAGTGAATCAAGGGCTTTTTCTGTGTGCACAGGAAAAAGCAGCTTGAATTACTTTGTGCCTACCCCTTCCTATCCCAGGGCTGTCTCAAGGTCAGCCTGGGAGGCTGAGAAAGTTTGTCAGTCTAGTATGCCAGAAACAGAATGGATGCCCAATGCTTCTTTGGATATGTGAGTTAGAATCACTTTTTCTTTATCACTGAAGTATCTAGCACTGTATTAAGTAGTGTGACAAATATCTGTCACATAGACTTCATTTCCTCTCTGATTTTTTTTTTGTGCTCATCAGTGCCTAAACTTTACTAACTGAACAGGCTCAGAAGATTTCCTATTGTACTTTCTTTTTCAAGGAGCTATAAACATACTGCATGCTGCCTGCCTGCCTGCTAGGGCTGCCACCATAATCTCTCTGAATGATAAATACTGCTGTTTTCCAGCAGGTATAGGGGCAGCACTTTGAGTCTCAAGGGGTGGGACAAAGAGTTATGAAGCATCAACTAGCTAACAGAGAGCTTCAGCACTGTCTCTGCCTCTTTCAAGCTCCCATAGCTGCCTTATGCCAAAGAAGTGCAATGAAGCTGGTGAAGGGGCCTGGAGCACAAGTCTTCTGAGGAGCGGCTGAGGGAACTGGGGTTGTTTAGCCTGGAGAAAAGGAGGCTGAGGGGAGACCTTATTGCTCTCTACAACTACCTGAAAGGAGGTTGTAGTGAGGTGGGTGCTGGTCTCTTCTGTCAGGTGGCTGGTGATAGGATGAGAGGAAATGGCCTCAGGATGTGGCAGGGGAGGTTTAGATTGGATATTAGGAAATATTTCTTTACTGAAAGGATTGGCAGGCATTGGAACAGGCTGCCCAGGGAAGTGGTGGAGTCATCATCCCTGGAGGTATTAAAAAATCATGTAGACGAGGCACTTCATGACATGGTTTAGTGGGCATGGTTGATGGTTGGACTCGATGATCTTAAAGGTCTTTTCCAACCTAAATGATTCTATGATTCTGAATCTATAAGTGGCATAAGGCTTTTCCTTTTCTTTAGTGTTGTGTTTCATAAGGTCTGCGTGATTCCCATGGCTGAATGCAAGAATATTACAGGAAGAACTGGATCACAGAATGGCTCTGTGGAAATATTTTGCTGCAAGATTTGAAATATCTTATTTACTGCCTTACAAACAGGGATTAACAACTTTCTTCTTTAATGTAGATTTGTCTGAATGACAACGAGGTACTGAATGATGTCATCTGGATATTTCCTTCAGGGTGCTCAGATTCCAGTAAAATCAGTGGTGGTGCTACATGGTTTGCATATGGGGAGTAACACTTCCCAGTCTACTGGTCTGACCAAGAGGACTGCTACTGCTAGGAGAGGTGTCCTAAACCAGATGATTTCTGTTGTTGCTGCTAATAAATGTGGGCTAAAAACCTTTCAAAAATGATGCTCATGGCTAAGAGCGGGCTTAAAGCTGAGACAAGCTCGGAGGGGCATTTGGTGCCAAGAGAAGTTTATGGTGGGTGGTAGAACATACAGATGATTTTAAAAAAAGAACTGTTGTTTGCATTCATGTCTCCTATATTAAAACCAGAAATTCTTCGATCTTGTGAAAATCTTTTGAAAAGCCAAAAGCAGAGTGCAGAATATGTTAAAGTGAGTTTGACTCTGAAGGCTTAAGAAATGATAGCACCATGGCTCCCTAAATGTAAGTAGTGCCGTTTTTCTCTGCCTTGAATTACTTATTCAATTAAAATGTTGGCTTGCGTGATACAGTTTGTTCAAGTAATTTGCTCTGAGTTAAGAAAATCTTCAGCTTTAGTATAATAATTAATTCAAAGAAAAGACTTATTATTTTGTTGAACATGTTCTTCTATGCTGGGAATACTTAGTAAGTAATTAATTACTATCACTGCTATTAAGAACACATTGATGTTATCAGATTGCTGTAAGTTGGTTTCTGCTGGAAACATTACCTGCTCGTACGGAGGTGGAAGGAACTGCAGACACCTGTGGTGCTCCTCAGCTATAGCAAATCAAGGTGTGGACCTCGCTGCCTTATCCAAACAGGTGCCCAGTGAAATACTGAATTCCAAACAGAATACTGCAAATTACCCATATACAGAGAGCTGGATGCTTTAAACACCTCTAGAGAGAGCGAGAAACTTAGTGCTTGTTCAGGCATCTAAGACAAGACCCAGGCTAATAAACTGAGCAGAGCGAGGGCCTGTTCTCCAGCTCTGAGGCCACATAGCACAAAGTAGCCATGTCCATGTTGTAAAAATTTCTCACTCCTATTCCTCTCCCCACTGAAATAACACCTCACCTACTGGAAGGGTCCCTGGTGCGTGCTAGTGCCTGAACCATGCCTGGAAGACCACTAAGTGGCTGAAAACGTGCCAGAGTCATGCCAACAAACAAGAAGTGTGATGGCTGGATTCCGTCGTTCATGCCCATGCCCTAGCACTGCTTCATTTACATCTCTAGCTTGAATTAGGAAGACTATATCCCACCTGAGATTAATAAATTACATCTCACCTCTCCAAAGTCAATGTGCAATAGATTATGAGTCATAGTGTGCTACATTTGCTTGTAACATCAGAAAGTTAGAACAGTGGTTGTATATACTGCAGCTGCACTGGTAGCTGAGCACAATAACCCCACAGAAGTGAGTTTTAGGATGCTGCTCCTCCTGCAGGGCAGGAAGAGCACTCTGACTCTGAGACTTATCACATATTGCCTCTCTTCTTGGTTTAAACTTTACTATGAATTATGAGGCATTATGAAGCCTCATTCTGCTCTTTTTAATTTCACCTGATGCATTTTTTCTTCCAGCTGCCCTTCTACTAAACCCCCACAATAACCCTCCTGACATTTTTTTAAAAAAAAGAAACAAATGAAATGTTCTGGCTTATTTATGATTGTTCACTCTCTGTGCTGGTCCATTGCCATTCCTTGCTGGGTTGTGTGTGAATTAAACTGTACACTCCTCAAGACCAGTATATTTAGACAGCTACTCACCCTGTGCAGAACCTACAGCTGCAATGTTAGAGTCTAGGTTGAAGCCACACAGAGAATTTGGCCCTTAACAATGTTTTGGAGTGAAAGATGATGTTTGGAGAGCAACACTGAGACATTAGACTGCCTTCTATATATCCAAAATCCAGTTTTACAAACTACAGAAACTTTTATTATTTGAAATTACTCCAGCCAAGAGCTACATTATTGATGACATAACTTCAGCACAGACAGTGGCTTGAACATTCCCAGCTGGAATTCCTCCTCCCAGCAGTCAGACGTGAGGTTTATGTAAAGTTGATAATCACCTCCTGACTGCCGACTTTCCCTGCCCACTTAGTAAAGTATGTCCCTGCAGGGCCTGAGCTAAAACCCATGTGAAGTTTATGGGACACTTTGTACCAATGCCTGTGAATGTTGCATCACTTCAGAACTTTTTTTATCCCAGGCAATCTTGAAGTGTATTTTATAGCTAATCATCAAGAGCTTTTACCTACAGCTACAGCTGGGGTGAGAGAAGTAGCCAAATAACCACAATGACATACTTTGTACCACTGACTACAAGTACTGCTTTGGCCATAGGTCATGACTCATTTGAGTCATGTGAAACCTGCCACAGTGTGTAAAGTTTACCACAAGTAAGAGGATCTCAGGTTTTTAAGTTTTTGGCTAGCAGGCTGTGGCCGCTCCCACAGTGAGTTCCTCAGCATCCAGTGGAACCTTGGAAATCTCAGCATCCAAGTCAGCTCTTCCAGGAATCAAACAAATTGTTCCAGGGAGTCTAAGTATTTGACCATGAAACAAGTCCCACTCTCCACTTAACTGAGGCTAGACACTCAGATTGTTTGTACCTTTTGACTATGTTCCACCTAATAGGCCATAATAAGCAGCCAGCTTACTACTTTGAAAAAATTTCCCTCTGAAGTCTGCCTGTGTTCTGGGATGCTCTTTATGCAGTCCCTTTATGGCAAGGCAGTAACATGGGAGAATGCGACCCTGCAAAATATAAGTCAAAAGAATTACATTCAGATTGCCTAATGCCTTTGAGAAGTCACGATGGAGGAAATCATGTATTTATGGCTAGTGTGAGACTGTAAAGGAAAACACATTGCTCATGTTTTTATGTGCTGCCTATCATATTGCATGACAATCTTTAATATAAGAACAAACATGAAATTTTTCCTTTAGTCACAGAAGCCTTCATTCATCCTGCCTAATTTCCAGCAGCCAGATGAAGTACTCAAGAGAATGTCTTAATCATGGCATGTCTGTTTCAGCATCATGGTATTATGTCTGGTATGTATCATGGCATATCTATTTTAGGGTGAAATTCTACATCAGTGCTGGACAACCAGAAAGAATGAATAGACAAACATTTCAAAATGCAGTCCCCAGTACAAGAAAGGTATGTACCTGTTAGAGCAGGTCCAGAGAAGGGCAGTGAAAATGATCAGAGAGATGGAACACTTCTTCTATGAGGAAAGGCTGAGAGAGTTGGGATTCTTCAGCCTGGAGAAGACTCTGGAGAGAGCTTATTGTGGCCTTTCAGTACTTAAAGGGAGCTTACAAGAAAGAGGGTGAGAGGCTTTATACCGAGGCCTCTAGTGACAGGGCAAGAGACAATGGTTTTAAATTGAAAGAGGGTAGATTTAGATTGGATGTAAGGAAGAAATTTTTTATGATGAAGGTGGTGAGACACTGGAACAGGTTGCCCAGAGAAGCTGTGGATGCCCCATCCCTGGAAGTGTTCAAGGCCAGGTTGGATGGGGCTTTGAGCAACCTGGTCTAGTCAAAAACGTCCCTGTCCACGGCTAGACTAGATGATGGATGAGATGATCTTAAAGGCTCCTTCCAGTGCAAACCATTCTGTGATTCTGTGATTCTATAAAATGAACACTGCTTAACTGAAATGACCATGCTGCTGCTGATACGTACTGTATCAGTTTACATCTCATCCTTCCCCTCACCTTTTCAGGTTATTTGTTTCACTCAGTCTGAGACATTTTCTGTTAGGTTTTGTTTTTATAGCAGTTAGTGCAATGAGGCCAATTCTAAGTAAAAGTGAAAAATGCTGTCACAGCTGTTTTAGGGTCAGACAAGATTTTGAAGTAGTAAACCTTGACTTTATCTGGAACTGCAGGACCAAAGTTCTTGTCCTCAGGAGATCACTGCAGTCACTGGCCAGCTATGAACTTTTCAGTCATACTGGATGGGTCTCATCTCACCTGGTCTAGGTCCATGCTGCAATTATAAGTACGTCATCCAAGATAGTTATGTAAGCTATATCTAATCCAGCAAATAAAAGGAGACAGGCCCTTTCTTTTGTCAGTATTGGGAAAAGTCCCTGGCTACCTCCTGAAATATGTTCAGACTTTGTTTTGTCCCAGGTCAAAACTACACCAGGGACCAAGCTAACAATTAAGCAGTAAAGACAATTTCAGAGGTTGACCATGTACACTAGCTTTAATGACTTTATTAATTTAAACATAACCATAGGCATTGGAGAGAGATGGGCACTTCCAGAGGTTAATTCATTGCACCTATTTATAACCACCTACAATAGATGGGATTAAACTGTCGGTGGATGTACCTGTGTTGACTGGAGTGAGACCCTATGGGTACACTGAAGGAGCTTAAATGTCCTGTTTAGCGTAGAAACATAGATTTCTGTCCATTGTTTCCTATGCCTAGATGGAGTATTTAGTGTCATCTGCTAAAGTTTGACAAATACGGCACGTGACCAGTGGAGCTCTACATCCTTCTACAGCAGCCTCTGCCAGACAAACAACCAATCTCCAACGGCTCTAGATGCCTATTTTGGACAAGGGACTAGTGCTCCTCATATAATCAGCAGTTACAGCATGAGGTGAGGTCTGCACTTGGTCGCAGTTGTATAGTAAACATAGGCACAATACACAGAGAGACAGAATAGTGGAAAGGGAATAGTATCAAGAAAACAAGAGACATAGGTTAGATTCAGGCTTCCAATGCGATACTGTAATACACTAACTGAAAAACTGCAGAATTGGTTTGAAGTGATGGAGACTGGGACTACATGATCACAGAGAAGTGGGTGTGCACACAAAAGTTTACTTTTTGAGTGTGAATGTGGTTTTTTTCACTTCTGGTGAGTTGCATGTGGATATCCGCATTGTATGATTTACTCATGTGTTTTGCATTCCTCAGTGATATCAAGTAAATTCTTTGGTCAACTCCTATAAACAGCGCTTAAATCATAAATGAATCAGACATCTCAGATGGCCATTAAGCTTGTGCTTGTGGAAATATGAACGTTTTATATTTGCTGGCATGTGGAAAAGGTCATTATTTATTCTTCCTAGCCAGCTAGATGTATGAAATTTTACTTGCTGGAATGATTCCTTGGCATTTCCTAACATCATGGAACATGGTAAGTATTTTTTTTTTTAACAGAAGACAAAAAGGGAATATGACTCTGTTGCAAATGTTAGTTGGAAACAATTTGAAATAGAGAACTAAATGTCCATGTTTATCCAGGAAAGGTAGATGGAAACTTGGAACCACAAAGGTATTTTCAACTGAGGAGGTCTGCACGATCCATTAAGCACTACTGCATCATTTTCTGAAAAGTTTGGGGCCTCATCCTCTTCCTCTGGAAATTAATGGCAAATCTCCCATGAACTTCAATGGGAATAGAGTCAGGTCTTAAGTCCAAAACCCTTCTGCTCCCCAGATATCTAAAAAGATCTAAATGATTAAAGAACTGCTTCTAATCCCTCTGAAACTGATTTTAATGTAAGTGAGAGGTTATAGAGAGCTGTTTTCCATGAGGCTGACTTCAGTGGGCAGATCTGTTGATACACCTTTAAAAAACAAGATGCATTTTGTCCATGGCTATCTGGGGAATAAAGGATTCCTTGAGAACCATATTTTAAATGAAAACTTTTTGAATTCTGTGCTTTCTGCTTGTGAGTAGGTGAACATAATGGCAAACAGCCAGAAAAATGCTGGAAGCCCTGAAAACCACAACATCCGTTACTAAATCCTTCACTGGGTATTGTTAGGAGTGGTCTCACTGAAGCAGAAGACTTCCTATTCCAGAGGAAGGGGCTCTGTGGTAATAGATCTTAATACAGTGGCAGGATCTCAGGAATTGATTTGGATTTTAGCTAGATTGAATCGCCCTCTGTAGAAGCCTTTTATTTTCCATTGAGGAGGTAGGGATCCTGGAGGGATGATAGTCTTAATTTAGTTCTTGTTAAGAGCTCAAAGTTCAGTGGAATAAATGGCTGTATTAGTGTTATCTAAGAAATGAAAAAAAAGTGAGGAATTATGTTTACCTGAGTAAATATAACATAATTTCTTCATCCACCTCATGCACTGTCCTTCATACTCTGTTTCCCAGTCTCCTGCTTTTCCCTGCGTGCTTGAGGCTCAGATGGCATGAAGCAATCCAGGTGTGAGTGTGATAGCCTGTTTGCTAGCATATGAGGTATCCCAGGCCAAATGCATGCCTTAGCACAGGAAAGGTAACAGTGCTGTACTGCATCTGAGGTGAACGCCAGCTCTTGTGACTCTTTTGAAAGTGGTGCCTTGTGTATTCCACTGGTATTCCACCAGCACCTGGTGCATTAGGTAGTCTGTTTTGGTGGGGAAAAAGGCCACAGTGTTACACCACAGCCTGACAGGAGATAATTTATAAATGACATAGCTGAAGAAGAAGAAAGTGTTTTTTAAAATTCTATACTTTTTTAAGCATGGAGGGTGTCAGGCTGGTATTTATAGAGTTTAAGATCAGAAAGAATGCCTTCGAACTTCTCACTTAGCTTCCTTAATAATACAGCCTGGAGGACCACACAGGAATTTCATCATCTGTCTCACACCTTAGAGAAGAGATATCTATTCTTAATTAAACACAGAATGTCTGGATTATTTTGACAGGACAATTCTATTCAATGAGTTCATACCTTACAATGTGTCCTAAGAAGTGAAAACAAAGGCACAGGAATGTCATTCTTGATCTTGTTTTTTGAATTGGCATAATTTTTGCCTTTCTACTTAAAAATCTGACTGTGCACTTCCTTAGACATTTCTATAACAAAATCTTGGTGTTAGTTGTAATACCCTTCTACAGACAAACTATTAACAGCCCAGGTAAATAGCAACTTTGATGTTCCCATAATGAGGACAGTAAAATTAATTAGCCTGTTCATAAACTCAATTTAAACTTGCAAAGATTTGAGAGTATTATTAAAGTACTTATGAGAATGCTATTATAAAAGTTAAATAGGGGAAAAATATGCATTTAATTTTGAAATGGTGAGAGAATTAATTATATGTGAAAATACATTGCTCTTTGTGTGTGTTTAGTCAATGGATAACCTTAAGTACTCCTCTGAGACATTTTTGTTATGTTCCTGTGTCTGATATACCTATTATTTTTCAACATCTGATATTAACATTAAGTTATATAACTTTTACATGCTTTTACTGTATATAACCCAAGTTACATAAATTCCAGGCCTTCTGACTGTTTGCAATCTTTAAAATGTAATGAGCTGAAAGATTAGCTTTGAGCCCTGGGGCCGGATTGATGTTTTGCTTAACCATTCAGCTGAGAACAGCTTTTAGAGGGATAACTCATGCTGCATCACATCAATAATAAAACTAAAGACCTAGATCCAAGCAGCTATGAATGGGAATTAAGTCTCTCAGAATGTTATAAACTTAAATGAAACAAGTCTTAAACAGAAGGCAGCTGCAGGCACTGGATCTAAACTGCATTAAGATGACATAATATTCTTTTGGAAACAATAAGGCTTCCATTGACGTGTTCTATAAGACAATCCCTCAATGGAAACGAATAACTAAATTAACATACTGTGATGAAATATGACTCATACTGAAATACAAGTCTCAGTGGGGTTTCAGCATCTGAGAAACATATTCATAAGTAAGACTGTCAAACTGAATGCTCCATTTCAGGGATATTCTCTGATTAGCTACCATTCAGAGAAATAGACAGGAAAGAGTAAGATTTTCCACTGATGGCAGTGGAAGTAGGACAGGGACAACAGGAGGCTTTTATTAAACATGTGTGCTTTTATTGAAGATACTGCTTTTATCGAAGATGTTTCTGTCGTATTTGTTTGTCCAAAGCTAATAATACTGGCCCTCTGTTCTTACCAGTACAGACTCTTAAGACTCTTTTAAATCTGTTGGTATGATAATCTCTTTCAGTATTGCTGCATGAGATGTCACTAACGTGTTAACTGCCATTCCTTCTGCCTCTCAGTCTTGCCTTTATCATGCATTGCTTTGTGTCAGTACAGTGATATTGTTGCATGGGAAGGAGGAGCCGTCTTGAGCAAGCAGAACTTTGAAGACAGAGATGTGTTTTGTGTGTGTGACCAGCTCTGGCTGGTTGCATTCAGAGCATGCCCATGAAACACTTAAAGATGATAGAGAGAAGATGGTCTCATTTCTAGAATACATTTTGGGTTTGAGAGCACATGACAATAGAGGCATGGTGATGCAGAGGTCTGCCAAGACAAAGGCACTTCTAGACCTGCACTGAAGAGGAATGTTAGGTGTCTGGGAAGCTTCGCTGTTAAAAGCTAAGGTGAGTAGGATTCACACCTTCCTAGTTAGGCAACCAAGGAGAAAGTGGGGGGGTTTTGCTTTTTTTTTTTTTGTTTTTAGGGAAATCTGGGGGACGAGATTGCAGGATACGTCATGCTGTATCATGCCCAACACCAGTGTTTTCAACTATTGCATTTAGAAAGGATATAAATTCCTGATCTGCCAATCCTTTGGTGATCACAGGGGACATTCTATAGCTATGTCAAGGCCAGGTTGGATCGGGCTTTGAGCAACCTGGTCTAGTGCAAGGTGTCCTTGCCCATGGCAGTGGGGTTGGAACTACATGATCTTTAAGATCCTTTCCAACCCAAACCATTCTATTATTCTTTGATGATTCTATGAGATAATGATAGCATTCACAAGCTAAATACTTGAAAATCTTGTTCTCCAGGGTGCATCTTCATCTCTTACAGGCAGGCTAACACTCTTGTTCCTCAGAGGACAAAATCTTGTTGTTGTTAGGGTGCCTCTCTGCATTGTTAACTCCGGTCATCTGTCCTTTTCTCCCTGAATAACACAGTTTAGCTGCCTATGGCAACTTCATTTAAATGCTTAATTTTTACATGGAGAACTCAAGAGTATCTTTGGTTGACTATGACAGAGCACACACCCATGGGCAGGATCAAAGTCAGGATACTCAATCTGGCCACATCTTTGTATACTGTTGAACCTTCTACAGCTTGTGCAAGGAGATGGCAAACACTATCTGCCACTAATTGAGCAGGATGACTCCATCCTACCAGGGCATCTTGTGCAGCCAGCTCAGCTATAAGCAGGTGGCCTCATTCCCAGGATCAACAATTATACAATCATAGAATCATAGAACCATTTGGGTTGGAAAAGACCTTTAAGATCATCGAGTCCAACCGCCAACCATGCCCACTAAACCATGTCATGAAGTGCCTTGTCTACTTGCTTTTTGAATACTTCCCTGGGCAGCCTGTTCCAATGCCTGCCAATCCTTTCAGTAAAGAAATATTTCCTAATATCCAATCTAAACCTCCCCTGCCACATCCTGAGGCCATTTCCTCTCATCCTATCACCAGCCACCTGACAGAAGAGACCAGCAACCACCTGACTACAAACTCCNAGCCGCTCCTCACAAGACTTGTGCTCCAGGCCCCTCACCAGCTTCCTTGCCCTTCTCTGGACACACTCCAGTGCCTCAATGTCTTTCCTGTAGTGAGGGGCCCAATACTGAACACAGTATTAGAGATACAGCCTCACCAGTGCCAAGTACAGGGGGACAATCATTTCCCTGCTCCTGCTGGCCACACTGTTTCTGATACAGGCCAGGATGCCACTGGCCTTCTTGGCTGCCTGGGCATGCTGCTGGCTCATATTTAGCTCACTGTCAATCAGCACACCCAGGTCCTTTTCTTCCAGGCAGCTTTCCAGCCACTCTTCCCCAAGCCTGTAGCATTGCATGGGGTTGTTGTGACCAAAGTGCAGGACCTGGCACTTGGCCTTGTTGAACCTCATAAAATTGGCCTCGGCCCAATGATCCAACCTGTCCAGATCTCTCTGTAGAGCCTTCCTTCCCTCAAGCAAATCAACCCTCCCTCCCAACTTGGTGTCACCTGCAAACTTACAGAGGGTAAATTAGTACAGGGACACATCATGACTTACAGATGGTTGAGGGCTTCTGTAAATACATAGGCAGCAAAAGGAAGCCTGAGAAAATATGGGCACACTGCTCAATGGGATAAAGGGCATGGAAAAGACCATGGTACTCAATGCTTATTGCTTTATGCCCTCATGCCTTCCATATCCCTGAGCTTAGCAGTGGAGTGTGAGCTTATGAAGTACTGTCCACAGTAGAGAAAGGCTGAATAAGGAGCATGTAAACAAATTGGATACATGTCCATGCAGCAAGTAAGATATCCAAGAGTGCTGAGGGAGCTGGCTTGATGTCATTGCAAGGTTGTTCTGTGATGATGATGATGATGATGATGGGAAGACTGTGATGATTAGAGGAGGCTGCTCATGACTGTCACACCTAAACAAGGATAATCTTGGGAACTTTAGGCTGGTGAGGTTAACATCTGTCAGTGACTTCGCAGATGATACCTGACTGAGGAGAGCAGTCAATATGCTATAGGGTGGAACAGCTTTTCAGAGTGACCTTGACAGGCTGTACACCAAAATGTATGCTGCTTTTGCAGGAAGGAAACAAGAAAAAACAGCAACGAAATCAACACAATGCCAATGTATCCTTCAATTCTTTCTTGGTTCTGTCTGTATGTGGATGCTGTACATAACATAAGTCTGTCTAGTCTGTACTGTGGGAATAAACAGACTTAAGCTGTTTTCAAATATATTAATGTTTGCACATGATCATTCAGGAAAGTAGTGACCAAACTAATACCCTAATCCCTACATTAACTTTCCTTCTGAATTACTGCTGGCCTTGATGGTCTAATCCACACCTCATTTAGTAACATGCACCATTTCACTGAAATGCCAAATTTTGTTTTAGATTCCTGGGGAAAAATATGTCCCCCAATACTATCTATGCATTACATTCAAGACATAAAAGAAGGTATTTCTACATGCATATTAACAGTGTACTAGGGAGCATAGCCAACATCCTTAGATAGAATCATAGAATCATTTAGGTTGGAAAAGACCTTTAATATCATCAAGTCCAGCCATCAGATGTACTGTTTGTGGTCTGGTTTGTTAGAGCAAATGGAGTTATCGATGCTAAAATCTGAAGAGAGACAGCAACAAAAGTTTAATTTTATATTCACAGAATACACTGCTGCAGAGGGCTAACATTTGGTTTCTGCTGTTCTCTGTGATTTCTTTTTCTTTTTTTTTTTAATTCTTACTGGAAATAGTGTGAAAACTGCAGCTGGCATAAAAAGTCTCTTGAACAAACACCATAAGAATATTTTCAGTAGGAGAACAATGAGGTGTCAAGTACAGCTGTGCTTTATATTCAGGTCTGCATAAAACTGAACCAAATTTACTTTCCCTCAATATGCTTGGAAGTGAATATAAGGGAAAATTCATATGCTATCTTGAATGCAAATCAGATTTGAATGCATGCTATAAATGAAGGGCAGAAACATAGTTTGTTCTTTGCAGATCTATTGCCTTTTGATCTAGAGAACATCATATGTAAGGCCCCAGAGTTCTCCTTCTGAACTATGGAAGGTACTATAATGATTTCCTCATAAGTTTATTAGTGCAATCACATCACTTTCCACTTCAATTTACAATGGATACCGTCTAGAAAGCCACTTAACAACAATTATGATCATTTGGTTAATAGCATTTGCTCCCATTTATCAAATATTTCAGTCCCTGAAAAAAATCAGCTAAAGAAAAACAAAACCCATAAAATCCTGATTTGGGAATACTTCAAAACGCACAAAGCAGACTTGATTGTACTAAGAATGCTGCAACTGCAACAACATTTCTTGTAATTCTTTCACAGATTTTTCTTCTGTCTCTGGAACTTAACATCAACAAACTTTGTGAAGATGAAATGAAGCATTTGGTCTGCCGACAAAACTCTGCAGCTGTTGAAAAAAAACCCCAAATCACTGTTGATCTTTGCATGCAAATGCCTGCATTCCCAGTTCCTCATAACTATATTTGGTTGGTTAGTGCTTTGTAAGTAGTGAACTGTCAAAGGTTTTACTTTGACTGGAATTAAAGCTGCAACAGATAACTGCTTGTTATAGAACTGAAGTATGCTAAATTGCATCTTTCAACTATATTTCAGCATATGGCTGTTTGCAGTATGGTAGAAAGCAATTTAAGCTGTCATTACTCTTCAACTCTAGGTCACTGGCTCAAATATGACCTAATCAGTAAAGACTGTGAATCATTTCCATCTGATGGATGTTTAGTAGCCTGTGTAAAATGCGCTGGTAGACACAGTGAAGTTTATTGGGAAAAGGTGCCCACATCAAAAAAATCCAATAGTACAAGTCAGCAGATCTGCTTCTACTTTTACAAGGAAGAAAGAACTGAATAGGGCTGGAGGCAATCGTGTGTTTATCAGATAAAAACTCACCAGATTAACACTATGTAAGATGGAAGCACAACTTCTTGAGACTGGGTGATTGGTATGGACTTACGAGGGCCAAATCTTACTACTGTTTCTATCATTGGCCTACTGTATGATGAAGAACAAGTCATTTCAATGCTGTTTTCCACTGTCGTGGTTTCAGGTCAGCTCAGTCGGTAACAAAGCACCACGAAGCCGCTCACTCACCCCCACATTTCAAAACAAGAAACTTCCCCACAACAAAATTAACAGAATCACCATCACAATACTCAACAGAATTGGACAATATACACACAATCTTATCCTCCACCACAATTACAAAAACTGAAATTTCTAAGACTGTTACATTAACATTGTTCAGTCGGTGTTTTGCCCGTTACCTCTCCCAATTATTATCCTTGTATCTCGAATTATGCCTGTCTCCTGGCTGGCTCGCCAAAAACGACTGTTTTACTCTAAACCTCTTTCGTGCCCCACGTTGGGCGCCAAAAAGGACTGTCGTGGTTTCAGGTCAGCTCAGTCGGTAACAAAGCACCACGAAGCCGCTCACTCACCCCCACATTTCAAAACAAGAAACTTCCCCACAACAAAATTAACAGAATCACCATCACAATACTCAACAGAATTGGACAATATACACACAATCT
>VYZV01007262.1:0-55649 GCA_013401275.1 Pandion haliaetus | reverse complement strand
GGGGGGGGGGGGGGGGAAGAAAATAGTAAGGATGAGAGAGCGAGAAGGCCCGTGGGTCAAAATAAAGACAGGGAAGTCACTTACCGCTTACTAATGCAGGCAAAACAGACTCAACTTTGGGGAATTTAACTTGATTTATTGCCAATTAATATAAATATTTGAGTACTGATTAGGGTATTGGGAAAGAAAAACAAAAAGAAACAAATATTTACACACTTAAGGTAACATCCTTCCTCCCCCATTCCCAGGCTCAGCTTCACTCCTGACTCCTCTCCTCCTTGCTTGTTATCACCACAGTTAACACTCAGTCCCTTCATTCTGGCAATGAGTGGCATGGGGGGTTTATGATCATGACATAGCAGTTTCTCTCTGCTGCTTTCTTTCTCACTCTTTCTCTCTGCTCTGGCATGGGTCCTCCATGAGCTGCAGTCCTTTTTGGGGTTATCTGCTCTGCCATGGAGCATCTCCTCCTCCCTTGGCCTTGATATTCCCTCTGGTGTTTCTCACTTGTTTTTTGTTCCCTTCTCTGCTCTCTCTGTCTCTACTGTTTTCTGCCCTTTCATAAACATGTTTTCACAGAGGCACCACAAACTTTGCTGATGGGTTTGGTTTTGGCCTGCAAAGGGACTGTTGTTTCCAGCACAGGGCAGCCCCAACCTCTTCCCACCCCTGCCATCCCTGCTGTGGGGTTCACACTCCATCCTCCAGCCCCTCCAAGCTTTGCCATGTACGTGCAATTCAGCATCTTCTTTTGGTGTTGGCAGTGGCAGAGTTTAGTTTTATAGGAACCTAGAGAGTAGTGTGTGAAGGAAAAAGGTGAAGAAGGGCTTGGGAAGGTTAGTGGCATTTTGAAGAAAGACACAAGAGGTATGTGATTTGCAGTACCTCTTCCTCAGAGACTTCATCCTGCCATTGTAAACGAGCCTGTGCTGACCCAAAACCTGGAAAGGACCAGGAATCCCATATGACAAAAATCACACTTTATCAGGTGAGATAGGGGTATGGGACTTCCAGTACCATCACACCTCTGAGTGTCACACCATATTCCTGACTCCGTTGCTGAGGCCATGGTCTCCTCCACTGCCGCTGGGACAGCATGTACTCACTCACCTCTCGTGATTGCCTCTTCTGTCTCCAACCCACCTGCAGTATGGGACCAGAGTTCCTCTGCTCCTCTTCCAAAATTTGCAGGTTAGTTTATTTAGAGGCAGGCAGAGTGGAGCCAGGCAACAGTTGTCTGGCCATTTCAAACCATTAGCTTTCAAAGGAAGCATCTATTTTGTCAAAACCCAGAGCCACTTCACTATTATATCCTTTAGTCCAAGCAGTTTCATAATTTAGCTTATGACAGTTAAATTTTTCTTCGATGTTAAGTTAAACAGAAACTTATCTGTGTTGTACTGCTTATCTGTTCTCTCTCCAAATATATTTTAGAAAGTAATCAGTATAAGGTGTAGCACTAAGCATCTTTGCTCTAGGAAAAAGATAAAGATTTCAGAAAGAAATTGCTATTTATCCTTCAATGTTGTTTGCTATAGTCTTGTTAAAGTCTTATGAACCACTGGACTCCATTCTGACTTAATTATATTCCATCATCCATCTCTCCTTTTATGAAGTTTGTCCCAACTATTGACAGATTAGATTCATTCTTTAATCTTGATGGGACTTTCCCTCCATCTGTTTTCTTCCTCTTTTATTTCTGTTTAATTCCAGATATTTTACCATTCATGACCATTCAGCTTTTGGTTTTATGTTTCATTTTTCTGAGAATTTTGCTCTACACCTACAGAAATCAGGACTAAATTTCTTCCTAACTTCAGTAGGGCAGAGTGCATACTTATTTTTCTGTTTCCTGTTAGTCTCATTCTATTTGCTTCAAGAAGTGAGATATTTCTCATGTTCATAGCTCCACTGATTCATTGTATGTTGACTGGGACATTTCACTGGGAAGAGGAACAGCTGAACAGTACCCTAGAGCCTCGATTCACCAAAACAATAGAGCACATGCTGAACTCACATTGTTCTATTACGTTTTTTGAAATCACTTTATTAAAAAGAGATTGCTCTGTGACTCACTAACCACAGTCCTTTTGGTGTCACTGAAGCTTATCTCTATTCAGCAAAAGTGGGCCTGGCTCCATTCTAAACAAGCACTTAAGGTTGGCTGGAGACGTGGGTCTAACTGCTTCAGTGAAATGAGAGCAATGTAAAGCTGGTGTGTATACTGTGAGGCAAGAAGAATATTTTGACAGGTACTTCATTTGGAACTAGCCCAATTTATCTTGTGTAATCATTCTTTCTTCTTCCAGGTGAACTAACAAAATTTCTTGCATAGTGGCAGATAAGGATTAAAATATAACCAATTAGAACTGTGAGGAAAACAAAGCTTTGAAGGAAATGTGGCAGAAAATGTGAGAGAGTGAAAAGCAAATGTTCATCTGCCTTGCATGCAGAATGGATGCCACAGGGAGAAAGGCTTTAGGCAATGTTATTCTGCCCTGTGGCAGTCAGTTACTATGACACATTGAAACAAACAGGAAATCTGTCAAAATATTTTTAATGGCAAATGAAGCTTTTTGCAGACTGAATATCTCTACAGAATAACATTGGTTTTATTGATTAAAGCCATGTATTGCAGTAATTAATGAGCTTCCTTTTAGCTGTGTGCTGTATTTTGGGTACCTCACACATCTGTGTGTGTCAAGGCTTTGTGCTTGCCATGCTGGATGGCATTTCCCATGGGTTATCACAGCCTCCTCTCTCACTCCTTTGCTACAGGACAGTATGGGAGATGAAGTCCAGCTGGGAAGCCTGATTTAGAGGCAAGAATGATGCAGTTGCCCGTGTGGCATTTGTGATCAGACTGGCTGCAATTTCTGCCCCAGACTGATTTTGATTTATCTCTATAACGACCACTCAGATTACAATTATTTTAATATATTAAACTGTGTCAGGGTCCAAGCACAAGCACTGAAATTTAATAATCTCTTAAATTATTAGCAGGATACTTGAAACACTTTCAGCAGGGGACAACTAATAATCTCCCAAACAATTCCCAGGAGGTGGCATGGGCCAAGCCCAATTCCCAACAGACAGTTTGGATATGACATCTTGTTTTGGATTTTGAAGATACAGACATGGCCAGGCTGTGCTGGTTGTGATCCAGGCCAGAGAATTCACTCTAATACCATTTAATTTTGTTGATATAGATTTAGCCTTAGTCTGCTATGCCTCAGCCTTGACAATCCAGCAGTATGTGTTTTTGCAATAATCTGTCTTGAGTTCACATCCTTATGTAAAGGAGAGAGGAAGGAACGGCTGAGGGAGATTGAGGGGGTTTTACTTCTTTTAATAACAGCTCTGGGCTCTTGCATGTCAGCAGCATGTGCTTTTTTTTCTTGCTATCTACTTCATAACAGGATGCCTTTCAGGGATTGTACAGAAGCTCAGACGGACTAAAAATATGCTCCTTAAGGGTTTCTGGGACATAAAACTGATGATGTCTGTACTCTGGGGGCCAGCTAGAATTCTTCTCTTACTACAATTTGGTCCATAAGTAAATGCTGAAGAAAAGTGCCCTTGAACTATATGGGATCTTTGAAATAGCTGCATATTGAATCTATGTAAATTTGGGGCTGAAGCTTCAAGCTAAACTATCTCCTGTAGAACATCAAAATTGATGTGCTATCCTTGACTGAGAGACTTTTCCCCTGACCTCATTTAGATTCCCAACAATCTTGTCCAACCTTAACAGTAGTATAAGGGTTGAGGAAAATAACAGTATGAATGCAGTAGAGAGGAAGCCAGGAAAGGAAGCCATTTCCTGACTCTTCAGAGCAAAGGCTTTGGACGTGACTCAAAGTCCCTCTAGTTCCCCCAAAACTTTGTTCACCTAGAAACCAGACGTCCAAGTAGTACCCCACAAAATACATAGATACCTCCCACATCAGATGAGTTCATCTGGGAATTCGGTTCACTTGAGATCCAAAGAACTGACCAGATGTCTGTGTATGGTTGTCTAGAAGATTGTCAAGAGCAGGAAAAAAGCTCTGTCTTTGCTTTCTGCATTGCCTATACCCAAACCCTGGGAAACCAGGTTTGATGCTGCTGCTATTGCTGAAGGCATATGATGGTGTTGCTGGAGGCCTGGCGTGCAAGAAGCTGCAGTCTCTTTGTTCCCCTTTCTTTATCCAAACCATCTTCTTCATAGCAGCAGGGAGAAGATTACCTTGCTCTCAAGGTCGCTTCCCTTGCTCTTTGTACCACTCTCATCCCTTCTCACTCTGTTACTCCATCCTATGGTAGGATCAGCCAAGCCTTTTCCTTCTTCCTTAGGTTGACATAACTAATTTCTTTTTACAGTGCTGAAAATCCTTGGTATGGGTCTCCTGAAACAATCCTCTCCTCTAAACCTTAGCAACACTTCCTTGACTCTGGGAAGAGCTGGGATTTTTCCTTGCGATATGCTACTATTTTTCCCTATCCTTAACTCATGTCATTTGTGATGCTAAAAGAATCAACAATTGCAAGTCTGATACAGATGTGCTTTAATTTGTTCATCTATTCAAAGGGCACCTCAGTCAAAACGTGGAAGCCTAGTTTCAAAAGTGTAAGGACACCCTTCCCTATACAAGGATAACAGTGTAGTAACACAACTGGCATGAACATTAGGGAAATCCACACATTCCGGAACGAAGGAGCTGAGCTGCTTTACCTATAGCATTATAATTAAAAGGGTATACCTTCTCCAGGTAGACAGACCCTTAGATTAGACTGTGTTGTGTTTAATCTGTGATATTCAGTCTGATTTTCCTTTCTGAGGCTTTTTTAAATTTTACGTGCTCTCTTTTCCCACTCTATGGGCACAACAATAGTTTACAAGTTCCATGTCTGAAAATTAGACCCTTTGATTGCTTTATGCTATATAGAAAGGCAGACAAAGAGGAACTGAAAAGGATCCTGGCTGAGTTTGGAGCATGACTTTTTAGAAGAAAGAATGATGTAAGAAAGGCAGTATTTTTTTGGAAAAGAAAAGCAAGAGGGCAAAGCTATTGATCCATATGTGACTGACTAAAACCAGACTTCCAAATCATATGAATTTGGGGAGTCATTAGTTGGTTAAAAAAAAACAGAGTAGTGCTTGGAATTGTATCAAAGCCATTTGTGCCGAAGATTTAGAGCTGGATTGTGCAACAGACTGTTGTAAAACAAGTGACCAGGAGTAAAGGATTGAGGAAATGGAGAATAATACCTGTTTATAGTCAGTATACCAAAACAGTTCCAAACATAGCATGGATTCTCAAATATTCCTGTCCAGTAAGATCTACCAGCAGGAGCGTGCCTTTAAAAACAGTATGTGGAATATTAATATTGCTTATCAGGACTACTTCCCTGAGACAATTTCTACTCTGTCCTCATCCTCCTGACTATCAACTGCATGTAATTGGAAGACAAGGTCTGGAGAATGTGTTTTAGGCTGAAGGTAAATGTCCTGTTCTAGATGCCTCCATGCTAAGAGACATAGCTTTTGGCTCCTTGGTCTTGGCTTTCTTTTGGAGGTTACTGCTTTTGCATGCCCACAGAGACACCCGCTCCCTAATCTATCTCAGTCAAAATGAGGTTAGCCTGGCCAGGATTTTGAGACTTTGTCTTATCTTGACTGCAGCAGGTACAGCAGTTTCCCCTTCAGCAGCTCTGCTGTAAGATTGGATAACCTTTGAGATGAGGGCATGATAAGCAGTTGGTGGCAGGCTGAGCATGGTAACTTATTCCACCAACACAGGGCTGCTTCTGCATAATCCCCATCTGCTTATATCTCTATTTGTTTCCTACAGTTACCATTTACAGCCAGCACTTATGGTATGAGTTCTGTTCAGTATTCCGGGAAAAAATATGCAAGTATGTGGCAAATACAAGTCATGACAATGAATGATTGCATGAAACAGGCTGGAATTAATCAAAATAATTTAGTTTGTACTTTTTTTTTTTTAATGGAATGTTTAATATTTCTATTAGTACCTAAATCATATATTCTTTAATAATTTAAGGAGAGACTTGGTTCAGTGTTGATGTAAGTCCAGTGATGTAAGTTGTGATGTCATACTCAGGAGGAGGTATTCAATGCTGTTTTAAGGAGCTGAGTTACTGGTTTCTTCAGTGCACTATTCTTTTCCTCTTTGTGGCAAGGGAGATATGTCTAAAATCCTTAGGTGCCTTTGAAAACCTTGTTGGCTGAAATCTTTTAAATTTGGTTCATCTACCTAAACAGACCTAGAAAGCAATGTTTGGAAATTATTTCCATGGAACAAGACTTGCATTCTTCTGTTCAAAAGCTCAAAAGAAAATATTTCTGTTGCATTCAGAATGAATCTACTCGGAAAACTTCCTAAACATAACAGAAGAAAAAGCAGAAAACTGAAACACGAGGAAACTTCATGGAAGTACTTAAAGCATTTCCCCATAATTTCAGTATTCAGTGTGCCTTTTTCTTTCTGTGTTTTCAGTGGCACCATCAAAATTTTACAGTGAAGTATCACTATATTGTAAATTTGCTTTGTTTTCCCTGTTTTCATCTTCTTTTTGAATTTCTGTGCTTACAGTCTGTTTATTTATGGAAATACAGGTTTGGGTGAACCACAAAAGATTTAGGTTTGGCTCTGAATTTAAGAATGAACCCATATATATTTATATCCAAAAGTTCTGTATTCAAAAAGGAAAAAAAGAACTTCTATCTCCTGAAAATCAGCTTTAGTTTGGTTTGGAGTGTTTGACTTCCCTGTGGGAAGAGTGTAGATTTTCCAGTATTATTTATCAAGATCTGTAAGTGTCCTCTGTTCAACACCTTTTATCTAGCCTGAATTGTAGTCTTCTTGGAACAGTATACAGAGATAAGGCAGAAAACCAGAGCTGTTTTGATAGAGAAATATTAAGAAAGTAGAATCAACTTGCAGTTAATTTTAATTTACAACTTTACAATAGTCTGTAATTTAACTGCTCATTTTGAGCTCATTTACAGGGGCCTGAGTAGGTAGCACAGTGTTTCTAAGAGAAATCCAGCATGTTTTCTGGTGTGTAAGGCTGAGCATTTAGAAAGAAAAAAAACAGAAAAAAATCAGGGCCATTGAAAGCAGCTTAGTGCTTGTAAGAGCTCGGCCTGCCCTATTTTTGCTAAGCACTTGTTAATATTTTTCCTAAAAACCCTTTCATGAGCCAGTCCTGCTTTTCCATAGTGGTCTTCAAAGATTGCTCCTTCCTAATAAATTCAATAGACTTTTTGAACTACCTTTTGATTTTTTTAATCTTAAGTCAAGACTGAAAAACCTACACTGTTCTCTACGTGACTGTATCCTTACCAGTTGCAGTAATTCTCTGTTTTAGTTGTGTAGGGGAGAGTGAAAATGCCTTGATCTAGGGCTGTTTGTCACTGATCAGCTTCTAAGCTCCCAAAGGAAATATATTTCATTGTATTCAGGATACTGTGCTCCAGATGTGGACCTCTCAAATTCTTGCACTCCAGGCATGGGACATTCAAGCAAATCTGGAGAGAGTCAGTGATACCTGACCCATTGGTGCATGAGATGCAGGTGGAGTGGAGGGAGGCAGGACTGTGAGATGAGGCTCTACAGTCACTCACCTACTGGCAACCTGATGGACTTGCTAGATCTCTAGCTGAAGTATAGTGGGACACTTTAATTAGAGCTGAATTAATTGGGACCCGAACTGAAGTAAAGGAACACATTGTAACAGATGGTAACAGAGGTAACAGATGACTGACAGCTGTAAATAGGCTAGGCTGCTGGTTTATAAAGGGAAATTATAAGGAAACAAAATTTAATAGTAATATTTTTCTTCTGTAGATGGCAGAAGTTGAGAAACCAAAGCTTGGTATTCTGTAATTTATGCAGTCTTTATGCCTCACAGGCGCTTTACACAGATGTTTATGGTTTGGGAATAAGAGATGTTAGCAACCAAAGATCTATCTCCAAAGAATGTGTCTGAACCAGTCGCTGAGTTGCCAAAATTCACTTTTCAGTGATACGGGAAAAAAGTGTGGGCAAGTATAAACTACTATCAATGAGCATGAATGGCACAACTAATTTTTACATCGGTTTTTCCCTTTCCTTTCTGCACAAAAACCAAATAAAGAGCAAGTTGCATAAAATACTTGTCTTGTTTAGTTGCACAGGGCATGAAGAGAGTATAAGGATTTTCTCCTGTCTAGGGCTTTTGATTGTACTGCTGAATTTTGTCTTGTATTAGATATCTCTGACCTTGGATTAGGCAGACATCCTCAGGCACCACTTCTCAGAAACATTTGCTGACCCAGGTAAGAAACTCTTTCTACTTTTGAACTTAAAAGAACAAATATTTTAAAATGTCTTGTATTGAGCAATTTTCCAACACAGGAATTATCAAAGAAGTTCAGGACTGGAGAGTGGGAAGTAAATAAACTTACAATCATGTAAGAAGTGCTTACAGAGCCTTTGAGATTTCTTGTATAGGTCTACGCTCAAATTCCTAATCTTGAGTGGCCAAAGTTAATTGCCTAAATTGGGTTTCATATAAAAGTTTGCAAAACACTAAACACCAAACCTGTTAATCATAGAATGGTTTCGGTTGGAAGGGACCTTAAAGATCATGGCCAGGAACACCTTCCATTAGACCAGGTTCCTCAAAGCCCCATCCAACCTGGCCTTGAACACTGCCAGGCATGGGGCATCCACAAGTTCTCCGGGCAACCTGTTCCAGTGTCTCACGACCCTCACAGTGAAGAACTTCTTCCTTACATCTAATCCAAATCTACCCTCTTTCAGTTTAAAGCCATTACCCTTGTCCTATCACTACACTCCCTGATAAAGAGTCCCTGATAAAGGCTCCCTTTAAGTACTGGAAGGCTGCTGTAAGGTGTCCCTGGAACCTTCTCTTCTCCGGGCTGAACAAGCTCAACTCTCTCAGCCTGGCTTCATAGCAGAGGTGCTCCAGCCCTCTGATCGTCTTTGTGGGCCTCTTCTGTTTACATAGAGTGTTGTTCTTAGAAAGCTGATAGAAAGCACTTTTGCCCTCAGGTTTCCATTATCATCCACATTATCTGCAACCTTTGTGCAAAAGCCTCTGACCTCTTAATGAAATATCATGTTTTTGAGCTACCACCTAGAGAAAGTAATACATTTACTCAGGTGCTAATTTGTCTGGAGTTCCCTGATTTAGAAAAGGAAGCTATTCATAAACATGTTATGTTAACCAGACTGGTAGGAAGGTGAAAAGAAAATGGGACAATAGGAAGAAGGGACTAGAAATCTGTTTCCCACATCTTCTATTCCTCTCTGAGCCAAGCAGAAATGTGCTCTGGAGAGACCAAGGAACAAAGCACTTGGAATGGGCAGCCTTTCTCTGTTTTAAGCAGCAAAGCTAAGTGGCCAGCATTTAAGCAGCTGATAAGATGCAGTTCATTCAACAGGGAGGAACACTGAACCTGTAAATCACAGTGCCTTGGATGGCTATCCACTGCCCCATTTTGGGTATCAAGGACAGGCATCATCACTATGCCTACAAGCAGGAGAGATGTCTTTCAGAAGAATTGTCCTTGATGTTGTAAGTGAGAGCTTGGTGTTACTTAAAGCATTTGAAGACCCAAATCATTTGGTAAAATAAGTGGCATCTTAATGTATACCAATCCCAAAGCGTACAAGGAGCTTCTTGGATTGCCTAATGCAAGAAGATTCACTTTGTGGATGTCTCTTGCAACAGATGTTCTTCAGACATGGCCCTTCCCAAATTTATTTAGGATCAAAAGGACCATTCATTCATGTACCCAGATGCAAATATAGGGTTCTTGAGATGGCCCTTACAAAAATATCCAAAGGGCTAAAGTTTCACAACTCCACTTTTCCTGTGCAGTAATTCACCCCTTGAGTCAGCCCACTAAAACCAAGGGAACAACTTTCAAATTAAGTGTGAGTAAAATTCTGACCCTCAATGACTTGCCAAGATCACACAGAGAGTCTGTGGCACCCAGCCCAGCTTTCTCAGAGGATAACAGGACAAACTGGCTGAGCAGTGAAGGTCTTGCAAGATGACGAGGCATGGCGAAAGACTACAAGGGGACGCATTGTTACAACATATCAAGCTTGCAAATCTGCAAACACACATTTTTAGAAAAGCTGGCTGTGTCAATTAAACTAGCCCTTGGGCAGGTCTATGTTTCAAGGCCAGCACTTGTGTGCTTCGTAACATGAGCCGACACTGACTTTGGTAGCACTGCAGGGATAACATTTGGGTAAGAATGTATGATTCATGAATGGTTCCTCTAATCTAACATGCACATGCATGCTTCTTTCTAACATCAGTCAGAACTAGCTCCTCTCTCTTTTTAAAATAAATATCTTTATTCTGATCAGTACAAGGAAATTTCCATTCCTGTTCTGTGTTTCAAGAGCTCTTTCATCTCACTGAAAAAGCAAATGGTGAGCAGCAAAACCAAGAGTTTTCCCAGCTCAGAACATTTTTGGGGAGAGGAATGAATGGTGCTAATCTTTGGACTTTATTTGTATCATGAATAGAATTGGAAGTTGAGCAATGTCCCATATTTTTATGGGGCTGGTATTTGCAGTCTGTGAAAATCCCTTGCACTGCTCCCTCTTCTGCTGCTGTATTTACTTCTAGGTATAAAACACATTAAAGTTAGAATGGGAAATTTCTTTGCAGGCTCTCTGCTAGGTGACAAATAACATTGAAACATTCAAAGCTCTGAAGAATGCATCCCCATAGTCTGAACTTCCATGTGGATACACAGTGACCTGAACTGTATATTCACACAAAATGTGAAAGACTTCTGAGCTGTCCAGACTGTGAATTGGGATGTGTGAAAGTGAATTGGGCACAAAAGGGAAAACCAAAATGTTACAATTCACTGCTCATAAAGGCCTGATACACAATGGTAGTCTCAGAGTTATGTGAGAAAAAGCAATTCTGTTTTGTGAAGGAATTAATGACAAGTGTGATGATATTTCCAACTAAAGTAAACCTAGGTTTTCTGAAGGTGATCTTTCCAATAGGCTGACCTAGAGTCACCAGCTATGGGACTGGTGGCTTCTTGCTACAATGAGCTGAAGACATAAATGCTGGTAGCCTGGGAGCTCAGGCTGCTGAGGAGCAATGAGTTTAAAAGCAAGACTCTTGTCCTCTTGTTAATTAGGAACCTGGAATCTGTAGGAACCTACAAAATTGCCCAAAAGACAGGTTGTGGAGCACTTGAGACCTGAGAAGCTGAAATCCAGGATTCCCATTATCTCACTTGTCTACCAGCTTCTCATGTGTGACGTTGAGAGAGTAGGTGAGGTGGTCAGAAGCTGCATAGGTTGGAAACCTGTCTGTCAGGCTGGGTCCTGAGGGAGCCTGGGTTCCATGATGTATTAAAAGGCCTCCACAGAACATTTTGATTTCTGTGAAAAAATATTCTCTGGCATAAAAATAATCTGCTGGAGAATTTCTGACCAGTTCTTGTCATATTGCTTACTTCAAATGCTTTTGAGCAGATGTAATTTATACTTGTCTTATTTTTCAAGGCTAGCTCTAAAAGTCACAATCTAATTATAACACTTCTGTAAATGAGGAGTAATTCCAGTGAAGTCAATAGAATTGCACTAATGGGAACCTGTTACAGTAAGACTCAAACTCTGTGATTTCAAAACTGCTGCAGCCCTCAGAGTGACTTTCACTGGGACTGCATGCCATTATGTAGAAGACAAAGAGGGCTATCAGGATATGAGAGTGCCATTGAATGGTCCAATTCCCTCTGAAAACTACAGGCTGCAACATCTTTCCAAGTAATATATAGTGACATACTCATGCACTGATGAAAATCTATTGTTTAAATAAAGGAGAATATGTTGCTAAGAAACTTTGGAAGGCTATTTTCTGACAATTTATCAAAGCTAAATGGCATCAGGAGTAAGAGACTTAAAGGACATGGTAATAATTAGAAGTTAAGAAATGACTTATTACTGCAAACTGAAAATATGTTAACTGCAGTTTGTAGTAATTAGCCAAATTACTGGGTTTGATAGTAATAAAAGCAAATAATTATAATTATTTATAGATGGACAGAAGTCTAATCATTAAACATGCCATGGATATTGGACACTGAAGAGTAATTTAACTGGATCCATTCTACTTTATACTTGCTCTTCATTATATTTATTAGTCATTAGAACAGTGTTTAAAATTATTTATGAAAGAATTTTAGTCCTATAATTAGGGTTAATATTGAAAGTCATAATAATTGCTCAGGCGAAGTTAGAGTAAGGGTGCTGTGTTACTGTATGTGCAGGACTCAACTAAAGAGCAACTTTAGCTATTGCTCTGCCAATTTAAAACATCACAATTAGAGCTTTAGGCATAACTGATTTTTTTTTTTTTAATTTGTTTCTTTGGCTGCCAAAATGGAGGTGAGGACAGGCAATTCAGGCTGGAGGAGCCAAATGTAAATCTGTTTGGGATTCTCACCTAAGCCCCCTCAACATACTGCATTTGCTTTGTCACAAAGCACTATATTCAAGTTGAAACTAAATGTTTTGTTTGCTTGCAAGAAATGCAGAAAAAATGAAGGATACACTTGCAAAGCTGCTAGAAGCTGTTCCTGTTCCTACATATTTAGTGCTTGGGCAGCTGGGATGGAAGAGATCCAGTGGCAAGTTTGTAGGTAACACCAAAGTCTCGGTGTGGAGGGAAGGACTGGGCTGAATTTTGCTAGTAGCTGCTCATTTGCTCAATAGGAATAAAGATCTGCTGAAGCAGGATGGAGGGAGTTGTTCCTCAAAGTATGGCCAGGCTGCTGGCTGTATAAATCATCTGAGAAGTACGCTCAGTAATAAATTATCTGTCTGATTCTCAGTAGGTAACTGAACTCAAGTGAGTGGCCTAGTGATCAGGCAACAGCATCCTTTACTTGAATGTGGCATACTCCAGGTCTGAGAAAGACAAAAAATATCTCTAACCTAAAGACGAGGACACATGTCAGGCAGGTGGATAATCTGGGAACCTGTTCCCTTGCCCATGAAAGTTTAGCAATGACATAATGCAAAGCAACCTCAACCAAAGATATTTGGAGAATCCCCACTTTGCTCACCTTCTGGGGCCAGGGACATGTAGGTGATTTGTGGATACAAGAGCAGGCAAAGCCACATTCCCATCAGCCTCCATCAGCCCTTGGATAAATGGTAGTGGGGACACTGACTTGCCTGTTGGCACTTAAGTGACTACGGCCTTGTGAGAAAACTGCTTGCAGTTGCAACTGTTAATACTTATTCCACCGAAATCTGAAATAATTTTGAGGTAACCTGATCTATATTTATGGTGAAGATACTATTTCTCAAAGATAAATACAGTGTCCAGATGCAGCTGAAACATTTTAACATCTGTGTGCTTATATACATAACAATCACTAATTTACCATCACAAAGTAAAACCAGTTCCGCAGGCACAGCGTTATGAGGCAATGCCTTCCTGTTATTTTAAAGACCTTCTATCCATATTTTTTTTAAATGTTTTTTATTTGTATTTTATTTATTATGTGAATTGCACATACAAATCATTGCGTATTCCTGGATTTTTTGCCCTGTCTACACTGATTGATTTTTCGTACCTGCTTGTAAAATCTTGCTGAAGTTAACAGCAGTCCACCTGCATGGTATTGTTTGCAAAATCAGCATCTTTAGTTCAGATTGCATTGTGTTTGACTTGATCATGAAGACCTTTGGGGTTTTTTTTGAATGGGGCAGGTGTTTTTTATAGACTGTATGTTCTCTAATGTGTCTGGACTGTTCTTTATCTAGTTTCTTTAGGTTTTTTTCCCACGTGAATTATATATATTTTTAAACTGAAATTTTAACTACCACAGTCAATTTGAGTTAGAACAAGTAGATGAAATAAGATGATAAAACATTATCACAAGAGAAATTGAACCACATTCTTTCCCTTTAACAGTTAATTCCTCTTTTCATTGCACTTTTACATGTTTAAGTACTTTAGCAGTAAAGGCAGTGTAATAGAGATGGCTGAGTCCTCAGAAAGAAAAACAGGCAAAATTATCGGCTTTGATTCTTGGGCAGGTTGTTGCTGCTACCCTGACTTGCAGAGGTGCAGAGGCCTCTCTGTGTGCATCACTCACACTGAAACTGGTTGACTATGTTAGCCATGCTCTGATCACCAGCTTGTGCAAACACATCTTTTTATGTAGATATATCCTACGACGGGCTATATCTCCCAATGATCACTTTTTATTTTGTGCTGCATGGGGATGATTTCCAACATTCCTGGTTTTAGACACACAACTCCAGCTTCAGCTGAGGTAAGCCAGCTATCAGAGACGTAAAATCTCTTCATCAGGAAGGCATCTAACAGAAGGCCTGGTGCCTTCTTTGTGAACTTATATATAGGCAGCCGTTGGTGGCTGGATCTCAGCATCTGGAACTTGCCGTAATGTAACTAGCAAATAGTACTGATAATGTCCAGCTGTGAAAGCCAGGTCATTGCAGTGTGGCTCCACTGGGACGTTCACTCGATTGCAGAGGGAAAGAGCCAGTGGTATGAGGTAACTGCAGGTAGCCCTCATCCTCCCAGGACAGCTGTCCTTTGCCAGCATTTAGCTCCTCTGCTTTGCATTGGTGGTGTGTTAAATAGCCACATCTTTTGCACAGATGCATTTAAGATCTAATCTTGTACAGTTCTCTGTTTTTCCAGGGAAAAGCTCCATAGGAAGAGGGGCAAATATTGATTCTAATAGCATTTTGCACTTCAGTTACTACTGGGTGAACTCAGACTATTTTTTCCCGTTTTCTTATTTAACTGGGGTGTCATTCACGAATGTTTACATCGAGACTTATGTTGTCAGTGTGGTTTACATTCAGCCATTAATACTTCAAAGAAACTTGAATTTATTTTCACTTCCCATTTGCATCGTGGAAAGATCAACGTACCCCATGGGGGATTTTCTGCTCCTCACCATGTGTACAATTTTTTTTCTTTTTGGAAAAACCACCACACAACAGAGGATGTGGAAATGGTTCTGTAAAAAGAAACCAACAAAATAAGCAGTTCCTTCTACTTTATTGCTGTAATTATAGGCTGTGCATGCAGGCCTTCCTACATTTGCAGGTTATTTTTCAACATAGATCTTGAATCACGCTTTAAATTGGAAATAGAAGTTAGTATAAAATGTAAAGCTAGGCTTTTGCAAGTCCAATGTTATTTTTCAATCAGTATTCTTAGCAGTAATGCATCTGAAGAGGCTGATCTCAACCTCTGGCTTCAAAAAGCTCCAAGTGAAATGCCTTGAATCAGAGTCTTTTATGTATTCCACATGTTATGTTGGATATTAATGCTTAAAAATGCCCTGGGCTGGAGTTTCTGAGTACATCTGATATCCACAGATAACATCAGATTCAGGGTGGTTATATCAGGTCTATATGTTAACCAAAAGTACATTTTATTTGCAGGACACCTTTCCATCAAAGCATGCTAACCCCTTATACAAACTGTATCTTAAATACTAATAACACATCATCTAGAAATATTGCAGTGTCAGATATTTAGATAAAGAGAATATTTCTTTAAGGCTGGGCTTAGAAGCAGGGAAGGAAAAGCAGAATGTCTCAGATCAGAGGCCAGCGCATTCCAGACACAAGCAGAAATAAAGGCAACACCTGTTGTATGGAAACCCCTCCAGCACGGCCTCCTCCCTGGCTGCGGGGTCACACTCCCAGGGAGATACGTGGGCCCTAATTCATGAAGATCAGATATGTAGCACAAGAAGTTGGCAATAAAATAACTGGTCAATCATTTTAATTGCAATAACTTTCCTAAAGCTTTTCCTGGCTTCGTTAGACTTACTTTTATTTGCTTAGTAGATATATTGTACAGTGTTGACCCAAGTAAAGTAAATATTGATCCCAATCACTGAAATATTCATCAGAACTTCCTACTGTAGGCTGTTCCCTCCCCACATCTTTCTTTCTAATTATTCCAACCTAATATTGACATTTCTTAGTTATACCTAAATGAACACCTTTAAAATTAACATCTCTTCTATGTCCGTAAGGCACTATAATTTCTTTTTTTGGTCTGGTACCATAAGCTTGAAATGTATTCTTTCTGGCATAAAATCGAAAAAATCCACAGGATATCACATCTCATAAAGAAACTACGCATATTACACAAGGTTTCAAATGTAGAAACAGATACTTACAAAACTTATGTCTCAAAATGTAACAGAAGCGTTTCAAAACAGCAGCAGCTGCATGCACCCAATTTGTGTTTCCTCAACATCATCCAGAGGCAGATTTTTACAGAACTGGCTATAGTGTTTGCAAAAAAATGTGTGCACTAGCTCCTAGTTAGAACACATTACTCTTAGATACTGAAAAGCTACATAATTGATTCCTACTCAGAAGATTAGACCTTCACACAACCTTCAGGTGCTATAGTGATAATTTTTTACATGGCCAGTTCATTCAAGCAAAATCTGTTACAGTGCTGGAAATCACCAGATGGTGCGGTTAAAGATAGCCATGCAAGTTCTGCTCAAAGGAATATGTAGTCAGTCACACTTTGGAAGAAATACTACATGAGGAATGGTGAGGGTTTTTAAACAGTTTTGCTTGCCCATCAGTTAACCTCACTCCTGATTTCTCTTTGATGTAATCTGTATGCCAGGTACTCAACAGCAGCAGCAATGTGCTCTTTCTGTGCTATGAAAGTGCACTGCAGAACACATTTGCAGAAATGTTTAGAGGGTTGGAATATTTAGTGGCCCATGCCTCTGCCAGGGCAGCCCAGTGAGGACATTGGTTAGTTGGTTCTGGTGTGGATGGACCACTTCAGGAAGGGAGCTGACTTAATTTTTGCTCTCCCATATTTGATCTCAACATTAGTACTGCAAACAAAGTGGTTCAGTTAGTTCCAGTAACAGTGGTGGTGTTATTTTGTGATGTGAAACTGCCTAATTCCACAAGACCATTTTATATAGACAACTGTACTGCCTCTAATGGTAAAGACTGTTAGACCATATGACTGGGTCGTGTTTAAACCATTGTCCTACAGTAGAAATGCTTCACAGTTCTTCACTGGCTCTTTGAGCTATCCTTCCCTTAAACCACTTAAAAAAAGTTGTAAAAGGCAGTTCACAGTTTATTCCTGCTGGGGAACGCTTATATCAACCTCTGAACTTCCGTATTCCTGGACTGAGAAAAATGGGTGCACTGTTTCTTCTCATAAACAAGTTGTTCCCATGTTCTGTGGGAATGTTTATATCTAAGAACGCTCCATGTGCAGGTGGTGACCTGCAGGAGTAAAGTACTTCCCACTGCACCAGAACTGACCCTTCACATGTTAGCTACACGCAGCTTCAAACTGGGAGTTGTGTGTCTTCAGTTGAATGGTATTTCTAGTGGTCCAAAGAGTGAATCCCCAACTTCTGAAACAAGGCTAGTTCTTCATTGGTCTGCTCCAACATGTCAATCTTAAATACTCAGAAGCTACTTTTACAGACCTGCTTTTGTTCTGACTTGGCTAATTTTTGGAAGATATGTCTCAAAGTCCCATGGTCTTACAGCAAAAATACTATGCACTTTAGGTAGTGCTCTTATTGAAGAAGTTCAAGTGTTTAATGAAAATAACAGCAAACTGAATAATTATTGTATCTTATGAAATAAAGTTGTATTGCAGTCTTCAGTTTAGCAGTGTCTAAACTGAGGACATGCTATGTTAAGAATTATGGAGACATGAGAAATGCCAATAACCTGGAGATTCTTGACTTTCAAGCCTTTTCTCTAACCAATACCTATTTACTAGAATCAAATTCCATGTAGAGTTCTGACTGCTGCAGAAAAGCATTTTATTTTTAGGAGAAAACAAGCTATTGAGCTTTTTCTTTATCCTGTTCATTGTAAGAAGTGGTAAATAGACTTTATATCTTTGTTAATGAATTTTCCTAAGTATTTTGCAAATGATTGGTCACAAAGTTGGATGTGGAACACACAGAACCAAGAATAACCCCTGTATTGCCAGAAGTGAGATGTTGAAAAGATTAAGGCTTGTGCCCCATGTGTTTCATGGAAAAATGAGTCAAGTCCCAGTTCAACATACCAAAAAGTTTAAATGAACTTTCAAGATTTGGTGCTTTACCTGGAAAGAAGATTGATATATTGCTATAAAATTGAATTTAATAGTTTGTGTCAAAGGAAAGGAAATTGAACATCAATCGTTGGTGCTGGGGAGGATAGCTGATTGGACATGCTTACTCCAGAATGCAAGTACTGTGCTTTAAATGGACTTTATCCATGGCGGATGAAGCTCATTTGCAGAAAAAGGTAGCATTTATCCTTGAAGAAGAGCAGGCACGTAAGAAATTAACTATGAATAGTTCAAGAGCTATTCTGTGCAAACTGTCCCTGTAGGTAACATCTAATAGTCAACTTTCTTTGGAAAATTGACAAGATTTTTTTCTGGATATTTAATTTTTCCTCAGCGAGACAGATAGAGGTATGTAGAGTATACATTTAAAAATACTTTATGCTGCACTGATTCATGGCTCGATGAATGCTAATGTGAAGCAGTGATTCATCTCTGATTAATTTATGTTACTTTTTTACCCTTTATTTGTACAACTATACTTTAAAATTGCTATTTATCCAAATTATGGTAACAGCTAGGCATTGCTCTGAGGAGCTGAGCACTGTTATGTTATCATCTGTTGTATCATATGTAGTTAAAAATTAAATTGCACCAAAGATTCACAATTAAAGCATAAAATTACATCTATATAGTATGTGAGTTAAACAGACAAGTGGGGAGAAGGTGAGGGAGTAGTGAAACAAACATGATCAGCATAGTAAATTCCATCCTTTACATCCCAGCTGCCTAGCCTTTGTGCAGCACATAGTAAGCCTCACAGCAGAGGTGAGTAGGCAATTAGAAGAGGGTGATTTAGTGGATCCCTACTATTGAAAGGAAGGAAAGGCACAAGGACAACTGGACACAGTGGAGATACAGACTGGACACTTGACAGAACAAGAAGGAACACTGGTAGATTAATACAAAACAATGTACTACTTGTTAAACTGTTGTTCTTTGATTAAAAAAAGATGCTCATGGAAAGCAGCTGGATTTCCAAGGACAAGTTACAGAAGAGGTTCATTTCGCCTCATCTTTGCTATTTAAAAGTTAGGTTAGTTTGAGGTGGATGCAATTTATCTTCTCCAAAACCAGGGTCTAAGATGGATGGAATTAATTACCATTTGCAGGTACCTGTCTCTTTCCACTGACTATTGCAGCAGCCAAATGACCAGTATACACTAGATGTACAACTTCTAGATATGATGAGTAGGTGAGATAAATCCCACTCTAGATGAAGTCCCAATATTAGCCTGTTGATCATTGCTTTCATAAATCTTGCATTAGGACACACCTTTATCTGTCCTATTTGATACTTGGATTTGGTATATACAACTGAGGAAGTCAAATCCTATAATTCTGAGATCACTGAATTTGTGTGTGATACAAAGCTGAAGTAAAGAATTGTCACACATGGCCATGGACCTGGGAGGCAGTCCATGGTCTGTGTGTCCATCCTTTGCTGCTAGATGCATGAGTGTCACAAACCTATTAATAAAGTTGTTCCTTTATTTGAAGTTACTGTTCCTCACTCGTGAATTTCTTCTTTCAAAACGTTGTTTGTTTAGATAAAAACTAGTAGGAGATTCATCCTGATTTCACAATATGACCTTTCGCTTCTAAGATAAACACATTTTATTTCAAAGCAACTGAGTGATTCTTATGGAAACCCAACTATATTTAAGAGTCAGAGCCACAGCATAAAAAAAGTACTACTCTGCGTATTTTCTGCTTAGTTGAAAGGAATAACTTTTTCTAAGCAATGTACTTTCTGGGATTGGGGCTGAAATTAGAATTAACTATTGAGGGATCAATAGAACTAATGGCTAGCAGGGGACTGCTTCAGTCTAGGCTACGGCAAGACAGTTTGAATCCTGATCCTGCTAGGCTGTGTCTATAATATAATAATGACTTAGGGATCACCCTCTGTGGTGGAGGGCAAGTGGCATGGAAAGTCTTTCATTCATTAAACCCTCTTTCCAAGTGAAATCAGAATCATCCATACTGGGGATATTCCCTGGCTCATGCTGAACCCTGATCCCAGTCTGGGTGTTGTATGTGGGAATGCAAGCTGGCCTTGGGTGAAGACTACACATAGGAGTGTGCCAGCCATGTAGCAGCAATGGATCAGGTGTGAGGACTCAATCCGAGTCTGGGCCAGGTTTAATTTATTAATATAGATACAGCCAAACTTGCCGGGTCCATAAAGGGAGGCAGCTAAGTTACTGAGTGATGAAGGGTTTTGAGTCAATTCCTAGTTTGTGGGGCTCAGGTGGAGTAGCAAGGAAGGAAAATAGGGACATTAAGAACTTGAACAGAATAAAATGGTTCATTTGGAAAGGACCTACAATGATCATCTAGTCCAACTGCCAACTTGCCACATAGGAAGTTTGCATAAAATTGTGTCTTTCTTCATCAAATGAAAATAACCTTCCCAAGAGTTGCTTTTGCACAATGTTTTCCCTTTCTTCTCAGGCTGTGAGGAAATCTTTAGTCTTGGTCACCTGGAGGCTGCTGATTTGTTTGCAGAGTTGGCTATGAACTTGGCAATGGAGTTGTTCTGAGATCTCTGAAGAGAGATCAGTCCACTTGATTTTTGCCCTTCTCTGTGCCAGAAATGTTATGAGTAAAACTAGCTGCATACAGGGTGTATCTTGAATCCATACTAAAAATTTCTTCACCACTAGAAAACAGAACTGTAAGATCTGCAACCTCAAGTATCACTTGAGAGGTGGGTAATGCTGGTATCAGAAGAAACAGTGGTGTCAGAAGGCAGGATAACAAATCATTGTCATTGTCTGCTTTAAATGTTGTGATATAATTTTTACAACATTTGTGAGGAGCCAACACACAGGATACTGTGAGAATATGGCCTCTGCAGCTGTGCAGAGAGAAGAGAGAACATATATCTCCTGCATGCTGACAGAGATATTTCATCTGGCTGCTTAACATTCAAAAAGCTAAGGAGGTTTTTCAGAGTTGAGTCTTAAGACTAAAGATGTCCTGAAGCAAAAATAAGAATGCAATGGTGAATTAACCACTACATTGACCATTACTAAAATCACTGCAAGACATTTAACAAACTGGAGGGCAAATTCACATTTACACCAAGAGACTTGGAACAGCCCTGACAACATAGTGTCAAGCTCATTTTTGAGCGCCTGAAAAGGGATCACTGTAATCAGTTCCAGAAACCTGATTGTGGCTGTCAATTCTAGGCTTATAAACTCAAATAAAAATAGCAAGGTCAATGGATGTTTTTATCAAGCCCCAAACCAAGGTTCCAGCTTATCTAGCAGATCTGTTACAGCCTCTGCAAGCTGGAAGTAAGGTACATGACAGAGGAACGTCTTTCTGCTCTCATACTTCTTTGATGGCTTGGTGAGGAAAGGCGCCTTCCATGGGCTGTATGAACATGTAATAAGCCATGTTCAATAGAATGTATGAGTTTATTCATGTGTAGTAACAGAGGAGGGGCAGCCACGGCATTGTACAGGTTCTCTGCTGTGCCCATGCTTTCTACAAACATTAGACATACCTTTCCAAACGCATATCTACCCAGCTGTATGCTCTTGTTCTTCATACAGAGGATATCCAGATGAGGAATTTTTCATTTTCAAACAGTTCTGCACAAGTGAAATTTTTGTACAGACAGTGGATTAATGTATGCAAAGTCAGACATGTGCATGAAGTATGATGTTTCTTGAAATTACTAACATAGGTTCTTTTACCTCTTCTGTATCAACTTGGCCATTTAGATTATTGTTTTACAGTGGCAGAAACTTTATATTACTACATGACTCTAATACCAAGGAGAAAGAAACTCAGTCTCAGCTAAGCTCTTTGGACAAGACCAGAATATACATTTAAAAAACTAAGGAGCCATCCAAGCTCATCACTTCAGAGAATGCTATATTGCAATGCGGCCTGAGAGTCACAGCCATAGAGAAGGACCTGTAGTACTGGGTGCTGTATAACATAATGTAAAAAAGTGGGTGCTGCCTCAAAAAGGTCAAAGCTCATAAGGAGCAACACCACCTCTGACAGTTTCTTTTCAAGTTTCCATTATGTAAGGAAATTGCATCTTTTGTACAAATTCTGATCACTGACTGATCTGTGGTGAGAGTAGAGTGACAGTCTTGTGTGAGCGGGAGTGTATGCAATGATCCAACTTTATTTTCTGCCCTGTGTAACAGAAAGCTCAGCCCTAACTAGGCCAAGCACAGTCAGCCCTGCATATTGGTTCACAATCTTGGCTTAAAGGGACAACATTCTATGACATTCAGCAGGTTTATTTGAAGGGCAAAATTTAAAGGTACATTAAATCAATAATAAATCACTGGAAGAGATTTGAAGTTCAGAGCCCTCAAAAAACATGTTAAAAGTCCAGAAGGATGAAAACAAGGCTAGCTAAATGAAGATAAGCTCACTTCCACATTTCTTTTTTCTACCTGTGAACCATGTTCGACCTGGAGGATTTGGAACATAAGACTAAAATCTCCTTTAGGCAACGATTTACACCTTGCATACCAATAACTTGCTTACAGTTTACAGTGTTGACATACAATATGTTCCGTCCTTTTATCCCTGGCATCAGATGATGTGCTGAAATGTGACATGCAGGCTCTGGAAGTTAGCTGGAAGCTATGATTCCCATCAAGCAGAGAGGTTATAGGAGGAAACCAGATGGAAGTTCTACAGGCTAACCACAGGTGTAACTGAACTAAAACTCTCAGCAGCAGTGATGTTCCATTTGGGTTCTGTGCTTTTTAAAAAAACAGGCATGACAAGAGTAAGACTGCTTCTTGTGCTCATGTCACTGCACTTTAATACCACCTCTATAGGGATTTATATGGCACTAACAATGGGTCAGTCATTTTTTCAATGATATGACACCGATGGGAACCCTACCTGAAAGATCTCAGTATCTGAGAATACGTTAGTACAATTTTTCAATGCAGGAGGGAGAGATAAGAACCCTACATTGCCAGTCTTTTGAGACCAGGGTGGTTTTGCTTCCTATTACAGAGTGCACTTCAAGATCACCTCCCTGAGCTCTCATGGTCAAGCATTTAATGGATTTAATGGTTGTGGGCTATACATTATTACCCTTGAGTATTACTAGAGAAACTCCACACGGTTTCAAGGTTTCCTCAAATTACTGTACAGTTTGATAATGACTTTCTGCATATGCATTTGCTGGTATGACTGTGTGTGCACTGGCCAGCAGCCTCAGTCCCATAATGCCAGAGACATAAGTTTAAAATTAAAATAGAAAGAGTATGCTGCCTGAAGCTGTAATTATTGAGGTACAAAGATGGAATGTGACCAGTGCTCTAAATGTAAATGGGACTTTAATAGATTAAACACACAGAAGACTGAGGACCTGTTTTGTAAGCACATAGTCAAAGGTAGTGACAACAGCTGCTAACTCCAAAAGAATGGAGAAAGAAAGTCCCTGTGGCATTCTGGCAAGTGCTATGAATTTGATGTTGGTGGACATTCAGGGTACACACTCAAAACAGTCCCCTGCAACGCATCTGAAAGAGCTCTAGGCTACTTCAAAGCAGGGCATTCTCATTCTTTTAGCAACTACTTTTATAACTCCTTCCCCTCAGGAATAGCTTTGGCTTCAGATGGCATGAAAAGAAAATGAGAAAATGACCGTAAGGTAGTGATATCATTAGGATAAATTAGAGCAGAGTCCGCAGTGTCAGTTAGGTGGGCTTTCCCAGACTTAGATACTTGGCTGAATCATTACAGTCACATCTACTTTTCGGGAAGGCAATGGATTCAGAGTGTCTGAGTGTCTTTTTTTTTTCTGGTTTCCTGGAGTCTACAGAGGTACTTGGTACTACTGGTGAGGATATATATTCAAGAGAATTTCAGAAGTGATTAGTTTATGGTGATTTATTTGGTATAATTTCCAGATGCCTGAATTACTATGGATTACGGAGGTGGTTTCACTCCTAACTGTGGTAAATGGTGGAGATAAGACTGGAAGCTCTTCTGAAAACTACAGAGATCATCCTGAGCTTTCTTCAGTGTTAATATACAGCTTCCATAGACAGCCAGCTCTATCCTTTCAGTTTCTTAGATGGGTTCCTTCTGTAATATTTCCTTTGCAATATGCTCCCATAAGAGGCTGCCAGCCCTAAAAGAAAACCACTTACTGTTCTTTTACTTGGGTTGTTTGATGTTTTGATGTTTGATGTTTTTTTCTAGGAAGAAGAGCGTATTAGCTATCAGCAAGTATTGAATTTCTTACAGATTTTTGTTGCCGTTCTACTGTGAAAGTCTGATGTAAGTGATTTCTTTATGATGTTCCAGTTGGTCTCCATTTAGTTTAATTGTCACACAAGATGGAGTAACAAGTAGATTCGCAGTTAAGAGCTTCTGAGCGGTTTCTTTTTTAGCTGTTTTCTTGCATAAAATCAACTTTGAAGACTTTTAAAACAGTGGTCTCTTCTTGAAGGTCTTGGTAGAACAGCATTCTGAACTTGATTCTGTGCAAACTATGAAGGCATTTCACTTACTGCATGTGGAGAGTCCTGTTGATTTAAACTACTCAACTGTATCCAGCTGCTGAAGAATTCAACCTAAAATACCTGGACTCTAGGAGACTGTGTAGATTATGGTCATGACTGAAGGCCTGGGTTTTACACAACAGAAGTGTCATAAGACACAGACTGTTTTAAGTTACACAATGTCACAAATGTGTCTGCTGCAGCCTTCTTGAATGGCTCCACCAGTAACTGAAATACTTCAATCAAGAGTTATTGCCACTTAACCCCAACAATTTTTCATTTGATAATGTTGTTCAATTTTTTTTTAAAGGAAAATTTTAAAACTGCAATATATCTTTAGATTCTTAAATAACGATTCCCAGCCATTTTGGCTTTTGGAATGACTTTTTCAACTGGAAAAGAGAAAAAAAAAATCGATTTAATTTCAAAATTTTCAAATGAAAGTCCAAGCCACTTTGAACAGTCACAGCCCTGGGTGTGGTAGAGAATGGGGTCTCTGGATTCTCCCATGTCTATATTCTGGCTTTATGGAACTGCAAAGCCAGGTGAAGACAAGGGAACTTTGATCAGGTGGAGCTTTAGAACTGAGGTGTCCAGGATTGGAGGCAGTGCTGAAGCAAGAGGTTTGAAACAGTCTCCCCAGATCCTGCAGGGTGGAGGGCACAAAAGAAAAACTGATGTAAGGAGTGTCTTACGCACTCTTCATGAATCCATCACTTATTGATGGTCAGAAAAGAATGTTTTGAAGGGAAAAAATTCAACCAGGTCTTATATTACACTTACCCTATCTCACATACAGGGATTCACTGCAAGGCTTATAACAAACAGCATTTGCATCAGGACGTAGCTATTCAGATTTAATTTTGTTTGGAACAGACTTATGGCCTATTTTATAAATTCTTATATTGTCAGACCTACCCTTCTACCTATGCCTGAGTGTTTTTAGGTAATTGCACAGTGCTAGTGCAAATGTTTTTATCATGTAGTATTGCAAAAGTAGATACAGAAACAAAGGGAATCCACAACCTCAAAAGATCAGAAGAGGAATATCCATCTTTCTGATTTTAGTAAATGTCTCAATGCAGAAGTGAAAGAGAATCATCTTTCAAAGACAGAAAGAGAACCTGACAGAAGTATAACTGCCCTGACCACAAAGCAGTTGCTCTGTAGCAGTTGTTTAACCAAATATGAGGCTCATACTTGTGAAGTCCATACAAGAGGTTGGCAAGTTGTCTAGGAGGTACACTTCAAATGGATTAAGAGCAGAAATGGCATGCTTCTGACACATTTAACTTAGACCAAAATCTAGGGGAAAACCACCTCAAAATAATGGAATTGGTTTTGCTTGGTGGCACAGTGCACTATTTTGTAGTTCAGAAATGACATATGCTCTTACTCAGCTGCTGTGCCCTAGAAGTACTGTACTGGATAATGAAGCTATGCACTGATTTATAAAAAAAAAAAAAAATCCCGTGTCTTTGCTATTTCAGGGCCTGAATCTGGTGACCTGAAAAAAAAGAGCAAAACCAATTTGCTTTCTAGCACAGCAGTTAGGGAGCCTGCTGTTTGGGGTGGAATAAATTTTATAATTTTAATATTTTTAAAGCATCCTATTAAACACTTTGTAAATATACATTAAAGAATTACAGTAGGGGTAGAGCCTGGTTCACATGTTGAACAGTGTATATGAGCAATATATATTGAGAGAAACTGCCTGGAGAAGGATCACGATACTGTGCGCTAGTCCAAAAAGTAGCCAGTCCAGGCCCAAAGAGAAGGTAAGGCTTTCTGAAAGTGTAACCTGGAACTGACATTTTTCAGCATCAGAACAGATCTTTATTTGTACTACTAGATTATTTGTACTTTGCCTAGACTTTTGTGACATCACACAAAAGCTGAGAGCTAGAAGTAATTTAGGTGTTGGAACCAGAATATCTAGTAAAACATTTCTTTATGTATTTTATTCTTTCTTATTTAATCTTTTTAGCAAGATTCCAGATATCACAGATTATCCCCAGGGACCCCTTTGTGTAACAGGACTAGTGCATTCAACATTCAAGGCCAATTTCTATAAAACTCTTGCATGGGAGAGCAATAATGCTTGCTAGAATTGTCCATCTCCTTTCAAGTGTGAACCTAATCAAAGCAAATTTTCAGCGACCTTGCTCTCTTCACATGCCTGAATCTGTTGAATCTGCTGGTCTGTGTGTGAGACTTGCTTGGTTGCTTCACTCTCATTATCAATGATTTTCACATGCCTTCATTTGAGACACTACAGGGAGAACCTTTCTTGGTCCCACATGCAAGATAACACCTGTTTTGATTTGTTGCATCATAGGACCAAGGGAGAAGCCACACACTGCCTGCAGTCCCAGCTCAGTGGACCACTGGTGAGATGCATGTTTCCAGATGTGACTTACTTTTGTGGCATATTCCTGGTCCCATAACCCTGAGTCCTAGAATTCACCCTTCCATCAAAAGCTCTGACACAGCAGTCTCTCATGTGTCAGAGAAGGAGGTCCAAGGAAGGTCTCTGATAACTCTATCTTGATGCCACAGTCTCCCCTTTGATGGATAGATGACACCAGGGCTGTGTGTAGAAGTGGCTGTGTTTGAAGAGCATGGTGAACATATAAGATACGTGAAAGGTATCTAAAGGGTTTGGCCAGGATAGACATCAGTCCATTTCATTAAACCACTGCAAATCCAACATGAAGACACTTCCAGCATGGGCGAGGTGGAAAATCAGAAAAATGGGAGGGTGTCCTGTTTTAACCCCAGCCAGCAACTGAGCACCACACAGCTGCTCGCTCACTCCTCCCACCCAGTGAGATGGAGGAGTCAATCAAGAAATAAAAAGTAAAACTCATGTGTTGAGATAAGAACAGTTTAATAGGACAGAAAGGAAGAAAGTAATAATGATAATAATAACAATAATAAAATGACAATACTAATAAAAGGATTGGAATATACAAAACAAGTGATGCACAATGCAATTGCTCACCACTTGCTGACTGATGCCCAGTTAGTTCCCAAGCAGCAGCCTCCCCCATGCCAACTCCCCCCAGTTTATATACTGGGCATGATGTCACATGGTATGGAATATCCCTTTGGCCACTTCGGGTCAGCTGCCCTGGCTGTTTCCCCTCCCAACTCCTTGTGCCCCTCCAGCCTTCTTGCTGGCTGGGCATCAGAAGCTGAAAAAGCCTTGACTTCAGACTGAACATTACTTAGCAACAACTGTAAACATCAGTGTGTTATCAACATTCTTCTCATACTGAATCCAAGGCATAACTCTATACCAGCTACTAGAAATAAAATTAACTCTATCCCAGCTGAAACCAGGAGAGAGGGCTGAAGGTATGAGGTGACACAGAAAGCTGAATCGAAAAACTGAGGACTAGTTTGTGATATCAGTAATTTTACCTTGTGCTGTCAGTTTCTCACTTTGATGAGAGCTCAGAGTTGCCCCAGACTTAAAAAGAAAACGGAATCTTTACTGAGTGAGTCAGCACTCTTTTCTGCTTTTCCTGACCACCATGTATGTGGGTTAGACCACACAGCCCATGAACAACTCTGAATAGAAACAGTAGATGTGCTCCCACCCATCCATGACCCAATGAATAACTGTAAATCCAGGAACGGCACACATAAACAGTGGATATTTTGTCTCATTGAGTTTATACATTGCTAGATAAAATGTATTTTTCACAACTTTTAAAAAAAAATGTTCTTTAATGAGGTATACATATGAATATCTGTGTGTATATCTGTGCATTGCTACACACAACATGGTAATACAAAACCACATACAGGCAGAAATATATAGTCACATAGAGTTCCTTTTGGCTGAAAAACACATGAAAATTTCAGAACTTGAGAACTTGTTTTTTGGATTTGACTGTACACTCTCCAATTCAATGCTTTAGTTCAGCAGAAGACAGAAGTGAGAGTTTGAAGATCCATTGAAATACTATCCAACAGAAGCTAATACGGTGTCACCATCTGTGAATTTGGTATAGCATAACTTAATATAGTGCACATAATAACCCATCAGATGATGTGACTCCTGCCTTGACCTTTTGCTGGTCTCTGTAGTCTCACACAGAAGTATAATTCTCATTACATGGCCAACATCTAAGAAAAACCTCTCATCTCCCTTAAAAAAACAATCTGACCATTTTAAACATGCAGGGTCTGTCATGAACATGCCTCAGCCAATATGCAAAGCAATAGCATTTGATAAAAGGTCATCCATTCTCCAGGCTGTTTCAAGACTACCAAAGGTGACTGCTAGTGCCAGCTATGGTACTAAATGATACAAGTGATGGTACAATTCCTTACATCTCTCAAAATTATTTGAGATGGTTGACCAAAGAATATGGATGCTAACGTTTGCCACAAACCTGAGCTCACTGTGGTTTGTGCTTACTGGGCCCGTTTTTACTGGGATAGAGTTAATTTTCTTCACAGTATCTAGTATGGGGCTATGTTTTGGATTTGTGCTGGAAACAGTGTTGATAATTCAGGGATGTTTTCCTTATTGCTGAGCAGTGCTCACACAGAGCCAAGGCTTTTTCTGCTCCTCACCCCACCCCACCAGCGAGGAGGCTGGGGGGCGCACAAGAAATTGGGAGGGGACACAGCTGGGACAGCTGAGCCCAACTGACCAAAGGGATATTCCAGATCATATGACGTCATGCTCAGCATGTAAAGCTGGGGGGAAGAAAAAGGAAGGGGGGATGTTCAGAGTGATGGCGTTTGTCTTCCCAAGTAACCATTACGTGTGATGGAGCCCTGTTTTCCTGGAGATGGCTGAACACCTGCCTGCTGATGGGAAGTGGTGAATGAATTCCTTGTTTTGCTTTGCTTGTGTGCTTGGCTTTTGCTTTACCCATTAAACTGTCTTTATCTCAGCCCACAATTTTTCTCTTTTACCCTCCCAATTGTCTCCTCCATCCCACTGGGGGGGGGAGTCAGCGAGTGGCTGGGTGGTGCTTAGCTGGCAGCTGGGGTTAAACCATGACACTTGCCTAAACTCTATTTCTAATATAAGGCATCCTGCGCTATTCTTGCAAGTTACTGCTGCTGAGTCTTGTTTGAAGTACTGTTCTTGTTAATTGTGTACTGCACTGCTTTTTGTAACAATTGCCTGTTTTAAGAGGCACCTTCTAATTCAAACTTCTAAACTTTGCACGACTAAGCACTGCAGATTGCTGAATGAGTGAAAGGTTGCAGATTTGCCTATCTCTGTGAGATAATGAAACCTCAAAATAGTGCTTGTAAAATAACAGCTCACTAGCTGTTTATGAGATACATAAATTACCACTCATGGTTCATTCTGCACATTAGCACATTCTGCACGTTATTAATTTTAGTTTTTGCTAGGAGGCCTGTAAGAATTCAGTGCTTCAGAAGTACAAGTAATATATTTACTGCACCACTAATCTGGTGGTTCTGTTTTCAAACCCTCCCTACAGTGCAAAGACCAAATTTTGAGGAAGCCCTGCATGTGCTGAAACTGAAGCAGTAAGAGCTTGACTTTCAGTGTTCCTGTGTGTGATGAACCATAACTGTACAACCCCACAAACAGATTTTGGTGCCAATTATTAAGAATTTAGCATGAGGCTTTCTGAGTAACCATTATGAATAGGTCACCTAGGTAGGAAATCAGCTAGGGCACTAGATTTTCTAGGGCAGGTTATACTACATGACTGCTGAGGATGATCTCTCTGGGAGCACCACAACAGCAGGCAGGGAGCTGCTGACAGTAGACTGCTGTCTTTTACCATTTTGTTTAGTTACAAGAAAGATTAAGGGGCACATCTTGTTTCCATTATTAATGTCTGGACTGAGATTCATCTAAAGCAGTTCTAATATCCTGATAGTTCCTCTCCTACTTTTTTTCTTTTTTTCCCAAAAGGAAATTAGCAATTAGCAGAGCTCATAGCTGTGTGCAAATGGCTTTTTCTTCATCTCACAGCCAGAAGAGTTTCAGGGAATGGTGAAGGTTTTGCTCATGACGGTGAAGGCTCAATTCAGTTCCCTAAACAGATGCCTTGAGAGTAGACAACCACATGGGATTTACATGTAAAACAGAGAATCTACAGAAAGCCTGTGCCATCCTGGAGCAGTGGCTGGAAGCTGGGTGGGATAACACAGGGCATCTCAAAAGGCCATACAGGACCATGTTTAGTCACACTGGCTGCCTAATGTTGTCCCTGGGCCCTCTACTACCTGAGCACTAGGGTTTCTCTGCTGTCTAAAGTCAGTACTGTGTAGGGTAAGAGCATTCAAATTGGTTGCAAGGACCCAAGGCTTGTGTTTAACACTGAACAGCCACTGCTCTGATTGCAGGATACTGAGCACCCCTGAAAATAAGCAATTAAAGATGCACTAAATTAATGACTTCTCTAAGTGTCTAGTTTTAGAACACCTTGACAATTTAGGGAAATTCAGACACTATTGTATTCTGAAAATGATTCCCTAATAGCTGAGTGTCCATAGGCTGAATGCTAAACCTAAAATTTTTGGCTTCCATTTTTGTATTCAGAGTGATGGGCTGTACTTCTTATATACCTTTAACATTTCTTCTGAACATGTCTAAACGTGAAACATTCCTAAAGCACCTGCAGAACCAGGAATTGCTGTACTCAATGGTAATGTATTTTTTGCTATGTAGTATTACTATATGGGCTATGATTTCTTTTCCTAAGTTTCCAACCACTTTGTTCTGTGAGATCTAACTGATGGATAATAGCTATTTTCCTCTCCAAAGACATGATAGCTTGATGGGTTTTGATGTTGAGAAACACTTTTACCTCTTCCAGCCCTAGAAATTTGCAAGCCTCAAATCCCAACTGTTTTTCCCTACACTATGCTAATAACAAGAAGTAAAAACCAGAATTTTGATGATAATGTGTTCACTACTTTTACTGTTTCTTTCATCTGGACTGAGATCAAGAAACAAAACACGGGGAGAAGATAGCAGGATGTAAACTATGATATTATTATTATTACTTTGGCAAATTTGAGCCAGATTTTCAAAGGGCTTTTTTTACTAGAGTTTGGCTGTTTCACTTGAAGTAGCACAAGTAAATTACTTTTTGCATCTGTTGAATATTTTCAAAGTTGCATATAAAAGGTTCAGCTGTTTCAAGCTTTATCAATAGGATGAGCCCTCAGGCCCTACCCCAGTGATGCCAGAGCAGGACCGGTCTCCACCTCCCCACAGGCCTGCCCTGCCTGGCCATGGTCCCCACTGAGTTGGGCCCACCTGTGGGCCTGCGTCCCATCCTGGCTTTGGCCCATCCACATCCCCAGGGAGGTGCCTGATGTCTGGGGTTGGGGCTGGCCTGGTGCCTCCTGGCTGCCTGCTGCTGGCTGCGGGTGGGATGGGCCTGACACAGACTGTGAGGATTTGATGAAGCCCCATGTCAGACAAGAGCCAGGACAGGCAGAAACTGCCCTGACCTGTGGGCCTCATGCCTGGGGAAGGGTTGGGTTAGGGTTATGGTTATTTCTTCCCCCTGGTCTTCCCCCTGGTTTATCAGTGAGAAAAAATGTTTTGTGGGATGGGCAGGATAACAGCTGTAACGTAGTACTCTGAAACTGGGGAAATATGCAAGGAAGTTAAAGGCACAACTGTCCAGTGAGCTTGTACAGTGGTTCTGTTTATTTTACAAATGCTGTGGGCTTTGAAGTCACAGATTGTCTCCCCCAGAGTGGTCCTGGGGTCTGGTTGCCAGAGCCAGGGAAGCAGGTCTGTGTTTATGAGCAGATGACACCAACAGGAAGCCAGCGATAGTTTCATCTCTCCTGACACCACAGTGGGAGCTTGTGTTCCCTTTAAACCACTCTTTGGAGAAAATGTGGTGACTGATCGAAGGTTTTACTTATTTAGTGTGCTAATGAGGCAAGGCTTTGGACATACACAGCTGGGTTTGGAGCCCAGCAGCTTGGAGAACTGCACGCTCTTCCGTAGGATCACTTTTAACCCTAACATCTTGAAGTCTGCTGTAAGCAGCATCTCCCGCTAAAACTATTTCTGCGACGACAGTGACAGTGTCCATCCCTTTTGGGCTGCAGTTAATGACTCCTGGTTCTGATGGAAACGGTCCTCCCTGTAACAGCTCTCCTAGTCTTCATGCCATAGGAACATTGGTCTTTTCTGTGAGGCAGAGAGGGTCTTTCTGCTCTCCTACATCCCTGCCCTATGTCTCTGTATCCTGAACAAATGAAATTACATAGAGCTGTGTCTGAATTCACTTATTTCATACTCTGTTTAGCCATAATGAGAAAGAAAGCATCACACTGTTATCTGGCATTGAGTGTATTGCACCTTGGAGCCCTTGGTTCAAGGAAAGCACTTAAAATCTTCCTTTTAAAAGTCATAGTGGGACTGCTTTTCTCTTTGAAGGGTACGAAAAGCAGAACAATGTCCTCCAATCTCCATCTGCATTGGAGCTTAGCTTGAAGGACAGTCATTGAAAGCGTGAGGCCCAGGACTTACTGTCTCTGCTCTTTGAGAAAATTCAAATTAGGAGCCTGCTCTAATCATTAGAAATTGGGAGTGAGGGAAAACTGTACAACAATATGTAAAAAATCATTCATAATTCTTTAGCTCCCCCCCTTACGCCCCCTCCCGAGAGATAGAAAGGGAGATGGTGACCTTGTAGCTTGGAGATTATGGCACTCACCAAGGTGGAAGAATATGGGGTCTCATGGACTTAGTTTAAAGGCTGCACATGGATTTTTTTTATCATTGAGTATTTTTAGGCCTGGGCCATAGTTGGAGCAAATATTGACAGATTGTTGCTGGCTAATAGGCTGTAGTTCTCTCTTTGGTGCATGCTGAAATTGTTAAGCATTACAACACTTTTCAGAGAGGTGAAAGATGTTTTTGCATTTCCACTGTTCTGAAAAATGCAATAATTTTATCACAGCCTTTCTAGGATTAATGGCTTAGTTGCAGGCATTTCAATTTGCAAAATAAATAACATCTCATCAATGAAAATGAGCAAAACACAAAAAGGACTGGATAAAAAATCCCAAACAAACAGAGCTCTGGAAGCTGATATTAATAGGAACAAAGAGAGAGAGGTAATGAATAATTCATGTAATTGTTTTGTAAAATACTTTTTACAAGGAACTTAATATGTGAGGAAAAGGTTTATTCCTCAGTCTTTTCTTTGTTGACTGCTTAGAGGTAGACATATAGGGAAGAGGAGCAAAGAAATTAAAAACTCATAAATGTGCATGTGTTTGTCCGGAGGGAATCCTTTAAAAACTACTATAACATTTATCCAGCCAAACCGTGACATAGCATTCATCTCTGTCATGTTTGAATCCCTCACATTTATTACAGTCTTTCTGAGTCAGAAAACAATTAGGAGATGGGAATGCTCAGATGTAGGATCCAAGCCCTCTAGTGCAGGAGTAATCTTTCTCACATGCTAAAAAATTGCAGGGAGAAGGTAACATGGTAGACAGCAGGCAAACCCTTAACCCCATTGCCCTCCTATAAGCAGTGCTTGGCTAAAGCTGGGGTTGTCACATCACATCTCGTTTTGGAAATTTACCTTCAATGACCACATTATTTTCTTCAAAAAGCACTATCCCATTATAGCTGGTTTGTGTGGATTTTGATTTTCCTGATGTACCTGAACAATGAGAAAGAGGCAAGAAGTGAGAAGGTTGTTCATCCAACCAGTTTAGATATTCAGAAGTAGTGCACTTCATCTAAGCAACCTCTACAGCCATTGTAGAGAGGTGAGCATTTTCAGAGGGATATTCATCCCATGGGTTTTAGGCCTTTGTTCCTCTCTCTGCTAAGTACAAATGAAACTTAGATGACCATATTATACCAGGTGCATAAAGTTGAATGTTTGCTAATACCAGATTGCAAGTTAGAAACTAGAAGTGTGTCTCACTTTGTGAGAAAGTGTCTTAGTGTCATTTAAAATCTATTTGATTTTCAGTTGAATTAAGATGCCTAGAGAAATTTGTTTTGTCCTTGCAGGATTCCCATTAATTAATTGTTCCAATAAAAAAGTTTGCTGCTTTATGATTTATAACCTGGGATTGCTCAGGTATATATTTCTGAGAGGATTCCCCCACAGTCTGTGGCCAGAAAGTTAGTTACTTTTGCTTTGTGCATCACTAATATGTGCCTAGGCTCTTTAGTCAAATACTGCAAAATCAGAAATTGGCTTTGTATTTCTAATGGAGAGTGGGGAACAGGAGTTCTTAATTGCTATGCTGGAGGTAAGGCAAAACCACAGAATATAGATTCCTTTAGCTCTGACATAAATATTGGTCAACCTTTTTTAATTTTGCAGTATTGCATAGGATATGATTTGTCATTTTAAATCTTACCATGAATCTGTCAGGTTCTGTACTCTGAATCTTTCAGATGATTTAAAAAAGGCTTCAAGATAAAGGCAAACCTTTCCAGGCAGCATGGGCGTTGGAGGGAAGAGCTCAGGCTGCAGGAAGAAAGAGGCAAGGAGGTATCGGGAAGTCTGTCATGCATGGCTGGGTGCTTCAAAGCTTGCTTGTAATTAAGAATCACCGAACTTCCGAAACACAGAGTTCTTTCGTATTACTGGTCAGCACATAATAAATTAACAGCCTGGGTTTGAAAGAACCCTTCATGAAAATTGGTCTTCAAAGTCACTCAGCCAATAAAACTAACTGCAGCTTTTAAAGTCATGCTTTAGAGCCAGCATCTAGAGTCTTTCTTTAGAAAACATGTCTGCAAAAGTCTGCATGGTAATCTCAAAGCAAGATGGCTCCAAAGTAGCATGTGCAGCTAGGTAAATAGTGGGTTTACGTACAATTTCTGCAGGCAGTTGAGAATTAGGAGAATAACCAAAGCATCTGACTTTTGTAACGTAATTTAGCTGGGTGTTTCAGCTACCTAATCCCCACAGACTTTCTGGGTAGTCAACAGAAGGAGATATGTTCTCCCAAGCACCATCTGTAGCTCCTAACTTGTCTCCTGTCTTCAACCACCTCCTGAAGAATCTCTTCCTCCGTTGCCTAGAGAAAAGCTGGATAAACTAACCATAACATAGCTGACTAGATTCAGCACTTAAAGATGACATCTATGTATGAGATTTTAATTCTCATTTCTGACAAAGCATTCATATTTTGCTCTCATATTTTCCTCTGTTCTTCTTGTTTTATGTTACCTAAAATACTTAGACCAAGAGTGTTTGATTACTCCATTACAGTTGGCTTTATGTTGTATTTTCAGTGTCTTTTTATGATATCCATTTGTACAACTGATTCATTATTATTTAATAAGTTTATTGTACTTTAAAGTATGCTATATTACCACATGAATTCATATATTTATCAGGCATGTCCTTGCTTTTAATGATCCCTACATTACAAAGTTCTTGATAACAGCTAGTTGTGGCATTGTTTGCTAACAATTCATTACTAATGTTTTTTGTAAAATATGTTGTAAAATAAGTTATTAATTAACTGCACTTAGTAATTATTTCATAAATATTGATAAAGAACATGCACATGCACATATGCACACATACTTCATATAAAATTATATTGTGTACTTAATGGTCCCTTATCAAGCTATCATCAGTTAAATTTATGGTTATTATGCTTTCATGTTTGGTGAGAATATAAAACAAAAACTATTTTTTAAAATTGTCATTCACTGAAAGTGGCATAGAATCCAACCAATTTCTCATATAAACTGTGACAAATGGTTCTTGATTTACAGCAAAAATCTCTCTAATCTACTTCACAGAGTGAAAAGGACCAAATAACAAATAACCCAGGCTACAAAGAAAAAGACAGGACTGATAATGCTTCACTCATCAGGAGAACCCTTGGCAATCCAGTCTGGCCAGTGGTCTTGTACCTCCCCTCTGTGGGTTGTAGAATTTGTGACAGAAATACCATCAGTTAATGAAGTGCCTGTTAGTTATCTGCAGTACAGTATAAACAAAACCCCAGAGAGTATAATCTCGACAGTCTAAACTGCACATAGATGTGATCTACAACATGGCCCACCACCCCGGACTTTCAGCTGCCAGTACAAGGATATTGACTGGAGCACGCAACAACCTCCTCCCTGTCTGTTTGACTGGGTTTCCTTGCCATGAGAACCACAGCAAGCAGGGGTTGGGTCAAGAGAGGGAAAAATGCCAGCTCACACCTTATGCAGGGCCTGGCTGTGGTTTAGATGTAGACTTTGTCATGTAAATAGGCCAAATATATAAAACTAAGAGAGGAAACAGCTGCTTAAAAGGAACTAAACGACTTCTCTGATGTAGAGTAGAACATTAATAGATCTGGGAGCGCTATCCTGAACCCAGGTCCCAGAGCTGTGGCTCATCTCCTGAGCCATGCAGAATTACTGCCGTTACACTACTATGCACGCTAGGACAAATCTTAATCCCACAAGGATATATAGCCAAGGGTTGAATGCTGGGCGATTCACGGGTAAAGATCTCTTCTGTCAAACTCAAAAGCAGCTTGTCTGACATTTTCTAGAGTGATTTTTGTAGCACTTTCCAGATTCCCTACCACCAAAAGGGGACAGAGTAGGTGATGGTGGAAGTTGAAAGTATAGAGTAATAATGTTTTCCTTCTGCATACAGAGTGCAGATCCCCAAACCCTGCTCAGCCAGAAAGCTGTGCAAATTTTAGTTCCATAGAATGGGGAATAGACAACAGGCAGGAGTAGAAGTTCCTTTGTGTTTTGTATAATGGGAAGTGAGGTCAGACCCAAGTACATAAATTTTGAACTATTTTGCTGTTGCTGTTTTTTAATGCAGTAACATTTTAGCACTCTGGTCACACAAACCTATTTTAATCATTTAATATATTATAATTTTTTGACAATCAGACATTCTATTACACTTCATACAACCGTATTGCATATAGTGGTAATATTGTGAAAGATCAAGGCATCTATTATTGGATCACAGAAAAAAAAAAAATATACCCAAGCAAAGAGAATTAAAAATGTCATAAAAATTATTAATGGCATTATTAATAGCCAGGTCCTTGTCACAACATATTATAACATTTCCTTTGGAAACATTACAATGTATCATGGGGAATGGACAAGATGACCTAATAGATCTTTTCTATCTCTTTTCTCACACAATCATGTCAATCAGCACTATAGAGTCACAGTAATTTATGCCTCCCATTGGTTCCAGACTACATTACTGTAACCCAGTCCTGTTATGTAGATCTAAAAACTGCAACTGCAACATCACTGTGTTTGTTTCACTGGGAGGTGCTGTCAGCCGAGTTGCAATGAAGGTGGGGACCTGTTTTATTGAATATTAATGGCAGAAATCGTTGGCCTAACCTTGCCTTAAGGGTTCAGGTGACATAGACACCTATTTTTAGTGGACTTTGTCTCTTTTCAAAGCTGTGTGGGAGACAGAAGAGCCCACACTGTGGATATTTTCCGACATTCAGATTTCCTAGGCTAATCAATGGTCATAATTTGGAAATACTATTTTTCTTAGCAGATACTGCATTTTAAGGTATATGGCTCTGGTAATTCCAGTGTATGAAGTGGTTATTGTAAATTTCCCTGTTCTGTTTAAATGTTACTTATCAATCATAATTTTCATTACATTTCAGTTCAACAGTATGTAAAAAGTGCCGACCATAAAGGTCTTTACTCATTCAATTACAATTAATTTGAAAGTAATTTTTTAACAAGATATATATTATTTAGATTCCTGCAGTCTTTCCAAGTTTTTTCTAAATATGGAATTTATTCTTCCACCCCTGTTTTTCAATTAAGAATGGACATAAAAATTCTTTGAGTTTTAAGGGCCTGAGAAAACTAGGACTAGTGCATGAAAGATTAGACTCTTCTCAAGTACAAGAGTTCTTAATCTTTTTCAGTGCACACATTGCTTCTTTTCGTATGGAATATTTTTTATGCAAATAAACTATATCAAGCCTCTTGCAAGGTTTCACCCTTTGAGTGATGCTTAGGATTCTGAAATGTCAACATTTTGAAGAGAAAGTAGCTGAATCAGGCCAATGTAATTTTATTACCTAAAATATGCAGCAAGCAAAATATGAAGTCAGATATTTGAAGGTATCTGAAGACAAACTAATGCTATGTAGAGATGCTTCACTTCCCATGAATGCAACGTTCACAAAACAAATTGCTCATAATTTCAAAACTTTCTTTTCAAGTGACAAAGTGTCTGAAAATCTATTATGCAAAGTGAAAGAGTTAATGATAATGTATCTGTAGAGCACTTTCCCACAGTAATTTGACCCAATGTGGTAGCTGTAGAAAAATATTCCAATTTTCAAATGGTCTGTGGACACAATTCTGTTTTCCAGTGTTACCATTAACAGCTGCAAATGATGATACACTGTTAAAATTCAAACTGTTTAATTGCAGCAGACATTGAAATATTCCTAATAGATTTTTGTTATGCAGGAAATGGCTATGTCATCTTATGACTTTGTAGTACCAAAAAATCCACTCAGAAAAATGTTATTTCCATGGTTTGAGGCATGTGTGATCACAGAGAAAACTGCCCTTTTTTAAACAAATGACATGTTTTCTCAGTTAAAAAAGGAGGAAGTATCTTGTTTGCAATAAATGGACCTTTCTTCTACAAAACTGGATTATTTCAGGCATGGGTGAGTCCTGAAAAACGTTCCATTTCCTGTCAGGATTAAATGATTAATATGACTGAATATGGATTGTATTAAGGTACAGTTTTGTTAGTTCTTCACAATCACCTTATCACTTTCTCTATTTTCACATTTTTAGCAACAAAAAAAAATCAAGAGTTTTATTCTTAGAAGCCATACTAGAATGATTTTTATGGACTGTTCCATTTGCATACTGTCTTACATATGACAGTCCACCAAGAAATACTCCCGAGTTTAGAAACTGTGGAAAAGCAAAGCTATGGCATGGCTGGGGCTGGTCTAACAACTGAGCAGTGCAGGTAACCGAATTCCAGCATGCAGAGTGCTCCTTTCCACTGTTTAACTTCCTTGTATTCATATAGCCAGGGAGCCAGGTTTGCTAGTTGCAAAAGTATATACCTAATCCATAGCTGAAACAAACAGAGAAGCTCAAAGTAATGAGTACTGTTCGTAATCAACAAAAAAAGCTTACTTTTTTATTCAGTAACAAACCTGAGTATTTCTAGGATCATTCTTATTTCTGTTTTGGTTTTTTTAGGGACATATATACAATAGATTAATTTAATATACAATGGCCTGTATGAATAAAATATTTAGGAGCTCAGCTTTATTAAAAAAAAAAAAGGAAAAAGTTATATAACACTGAAAGCCACTGGGGCTCTGTCTCTAATGGGTCAGATTTTAAAGGTCTTCAGGTGAAAAAAAAAAAAGACAAAAATGTATGAGGCTTTCAGAGGGTTCTTGGTACCTAACTCTTTTATTTCAAAGTTCAGAAAGATCCCATGAAGCATCATTTTGATGTTTAGATCTAAATACTTTTACAAATATGAACCTTTGGCACTTCCAAATGTCTTGTTCATTGCCTAATAATACTTAAAATTACAAATATCTTTTACTTTCAAGTCTTACCTGGCATCATTTATTCAGCAAGAAATCAGCCCTGAAATGTGATGACTGTTAAAATGAAACCTCTGATACATTTAAAGTCATGGTCTGTTTGTTGAAAATATTGGTCATCTTTCATTAGTACTAAATTTCTCTTTAGATTCTTATTTCCTGTCTATTTCTGTAGGACATTTTGTGTGGTGTCTATTTACTTGTATCTTTGAGGAAAGAAAAATTTAATCCTCTCTGTACGAAATTAGCTATACTAATACTTGGATAATTATAATCTTTGAAATACATTTAAAGCTGTGTTTTAATAATCTACAGGAAATTAATTTTTAAACCTACCATCTAATGACTCTGACACTTCTAAGTCGAATTTCTGTACTGCTTTGTTGCTTTTAGGCAATTCTTCACTTGCCAGGTTTGGTATCAGGCATAGAAGGCTGTACTGAGTCACTGCTCATTTGAGTGTTAAAATTCAATTTACAGTTGCACAGATGTTCTGAGATCCTTTGAATTTAATGAGGATGACTCACACAGATGAGTAAAGAGGATGGACTTTGAGTCCTCTAATGCTTTCTGAGATCAATGCATTCCAGATGAAAATCATTCAGCTCAGTCCATGCTATCATCCTGCACTGCCCATTATCTTTGTCCTCTTTCCTTGTCTTGCTGCTTAAAATAGGTGTATTTTGAAATGGGCAGGTTTTAGTGACCATTACCTGACTTGCAATAATGACATGACATTTCCTGTCTTATCTCTACATTCCGCTACTAATGGCCTGTAACAGCCCTTGAAAAGTTTTGTTACATTAAGTTATTCTTTACATAGAGGTGGCAGTATATTATGTCTGTAATGCTACTTTGTTAGTAAAAATTAGATTATTTTCAAATTCAGAGTTAATAATTTTATTTAAAAAAAAACAATTAAAAGTAGCTTCAGGTAAATCCTGTTTGTGCATATGAATTTGAAACACTGCAAAATATTAGGACAAACATAGTACTGTTCACATCAGTGGTGTAGTCTCACACGGATCTGTGAAGTATCACCACACAATCAGAAATGCTATTGCTGAATGTGAGTTATGGGAAGGAGTTGAGAAATTGCATGACAATGATTTACATAAACAGAGATTGAAAAACTTGGAATTATTTGGAAAGCAGAATAATAAAGAAAAATAAACTAAAGTATATCAAATTACATGGAATGATAAATTTTGAAAGAAGTTGGATCAGGACTTTCTGTCTCCCCATCAAATTATGGAGAGACAAAGCATGGATTTAGTGAAATTTGAAGAGCAATTAGAATAGCAAGGGATGCAATTAAGACATAAAGTAACCGTGCTCCTTGGAACTCATTGTCTCAAGATGTTTTTAAGGCCAAGAATTTCACAAGCAGTGAAGAGGAACCAAGTATCACAAGAATTTTTAGAGCTGTAAAAATTAGTACTGCAAAGCTTTGGAAAAGAGTTATGCTTCAGGGTTTAATCCAAATTTTAGCTATCACGCTGAAGAGGAGAAGTGGAACGATTAGGATATACTTTCATTACCCTGTGTTAGTCTAGTACCTCTAAACATCTGGTAGTGGTTATTGTCAGAGACAGGATCTTGGACTAGCTGGACCTTCATGTTTGAAAAAGAATAGCAAATCCAATGCCCGGTTTCATAACAGCAGTTCCTGGATCCTGTGAGCTGCCTCAGAGCACGTCTTTCATGACCATCCTTCTGCCTCATCCCACCCCAGGGGGAAAAATTTCCTCCTCTCTGGAGGTATGGAGGTGCCTTGACAGCAAAGCTGTGTAGTCCCGCTGTCAGGAGAGGCAGATACACCCAAGGAAATGTACAGCAACCCCCAGAGCAAGCTGGACCATACAAGTAGAAAATGGAAGAGCAGGGCCAGATGGATCTCTTTTCCTGTCTCTTCTCTTTTAAGGGACCTTCTTATTTCAAACATAAGTCTGTGGTATGTCTGTGTCTGTATGTCTGTGTGTGGTGGGGGGTGGGGTGCACTGGTACTTTGTAACTGGATATAACCTTGGGAAACAGTTTTATTATAATCATTCTCTCAAAAACCAGCTTATATTCCATTCCCATTTTGGCAGGGAGCATCCTTTGCTCCATATATATATGCTGCCTGGCATATTGAAAGCAATATAAAGTGAGCTGAAATCAACCCAGACTAAGACCAAACAAGTCAGTACCAATAACCAGAATGAAGATGACTCCACTTATTAAAATCTTCGCAGAAAGGATTCACTAAGGGGCACCTTCATAGCATATGGATTAAGGTCCCCTTTTCCTATCTACAGCTTTGCATTACCAACATTTATTGCAGTGTCTTATTCTTGCCGGTTTCATTCTGGCTGGTGTCCAAGGTAATCTAAAAATAAGTTTTAGCTGGCTGTATTTCAGCCTCAGGTTGATGAAGGATTTATTGATATTCCAGTTTGTGCCACAACTTATTGTCACTGTGATGTGATGTGTATATGTGTGTGTGAGAGAGAGAGAGGCAGAGAAAAAGAGATATTTTTTTTCATCATCTTACACATGCTGAGGAAACCTTGCTGCTTTTTGTTCTGTCTCAAAGTCCCTCATGACCTGGCTTTCTCATTATGGCTTCACCGTAAGCAACTAGGTTAGAGAGTAATTTCTGCTATCCCACTGAATTTGTGCTCAGATTTTGAGAAAATGTCTTTGTCAAAAGTGTGTGCAAGATACCTTCAAAACGTGCAGAAGTGCACAGAATGTGCCCATCAAGGGTGTGGTGAGTTTTGATCATTTTACAGCATCTTATAGTTGCACCCCAGAGTCTGAAGTGAGGAAGAAGCAAAATTGGCTCCACCACATGTCAAAGCTGTTGTGAAAGACGTTTACATTGGTAGGAGGTTCTGTTTGTTGTCTGGGAGCCCAGAATCCTTGTTGCTCTTTGGAGCATGGGAGCATGCAGTTCCCAGCAGGGCTCCTCCTCTTCCCAATCTGGCAAGCGAGTACAGTAATGCCACGTCAGTATGCCCTATGCTGTTCCTGTGAGCCTCCTCTTACATCTTTGCTGCTCTCACACTAAAGTGCAGGCACACGGTTGTTCAAAAAAGGTTTTATATTCAACCTAATGGGTGTATTAACCAGACGCACTAGAATAATGAATATTAGGCCTCCTTAAAATATTGGTATTAAATATGCTGGTCCTATAATGACCATAGTGCTCTAGATCATGGAGTTAAATAGAAGGCTGCATTGTGGTAATGCTTAATTTAGGATTTCTTAGGCTAGTGAAAACAAAAGGCATACATAAAAGTTTTAACTCTAGCCCACAATCCTGTTTGTGAATTTCATGTACAGTCTGAAGAAAAATGAATGGCTGGTCTATTAATGATTGTGTTTATATGTACTAAAAAGAATAACGCTTTATTAAACAAGAGAAAAGACACTCACATGGGAGACAAAGTTAATTTTGGGTTAATTTTTTTTTGTGCTGCAGAATTTTTATCGTGTAAGCAACCTCTTTTATTTTTCCCATTGGGACCAAAAGTGAGAGTGTTCTAAATTCAGTTTGTTTTTATATTCTCATGTGTTCTCCTTTTTTTCTAGGGCTTTGATAGTGTGAATCATTCTTGGCTCATACAGTCTGAGTATTTCAAGCCTGAAAGGTACTGTCTCCTGAGTTCAAAAGAACGTCAGATGCACTCAGCACATTTCAGAAAGCATTGAGTCCATCTCAGTGTTGGCACCAGTGGTTTTTCATTTGCTATTTTGGTTCTGGATTTCACTGGGGTTTGTGGCAATAAATGAGAACATATTCTTTTTAGTGCTTACCGCATAGAAGCTAGGGAGTCGCTCTTCAAATACCCTGAGTATTTTCTAACATTTTTCCATGCAGTATCTATGCTAGCAATTTAACCAGTTCCAGGGCCCAGACACTATCTATATACTCATAACATGTTTCCCAGCATAACTTTGACCTGGGCCAACCAGTGTTCCTCCAAACAGTTCCCAGGTGCCAGCACGGGTGGAGGCTATTTCCAGTGGGCTGTCTGAAGGCAGCTACCCTCTTTGAAAGCATAGCATGGGCATGTCTGGGCCACGCTGCTGGTCTCAGAGCCAAAGAGAGGGTCCTGACACTGTTAAATTCAGCAGTATAGATGTAGCGTCTGTGACCAAGAGCATAAAAACCACATGGCACACTAATCCTAACCTAATAGCTCAGACAATCAATTGGGAAGGTTCCAGGCAAAGTACATGCACAGTTTCCTTCAGATTAAAAAAATAATAATTGCATGATTTTTGATAAATTTTCCCCTTCCCCTTTATGCACCTGACCCACTAGCCTGTAAGGTCAGGTTTTCTCTTGCTGCTCTCTGTCTGTCCCCATGACTACAGTATTTGAATTTCAGCAGCGTGTGCTTAGTGCCTTGCAGAGATGCTAGCTGGGGTCCTGGAAAGAGGAGAGCTGCGTCAGCAGGGCACAGTGCCCAGACTGATTAGTTCTGCCATGTTGATGCAGCTATGCTGCTTCTTGTTCCACAGCGAGGACATTTGGAGACATCTGAGATATTGTTGCATTGCATAGACATAAGGACAAACAGGCTGCTGCTCAAAAATGCAAATGTGCACAGAATGGAAAATAAAGTTATACATATCCCAGTTTTACATTTACACACACTGTGCTTATGTTTCGGAGTACAAAAGGAGAGTCAGAAATGGCTGTTGCACACAGTTTGGCTCACCTAAATCACTGAAATTAATTTCAAAACAATATATTTTTCACCTACCATGAAGAAAGCCATTTGCTTTATCTGCCAGTTTCTCATGCTACTGCTTGTTAGTGCTCACCTTCCTATCCGGATTACAGATCATAAGGGAAATGGAGGCTCATGTCTGTATTTCCAAAGAAGGCATCTAATTTACCATTCTGAAGTTGCTTAAGGTACCCTTAAAGTACAGATACTGTAATTCCAGTTGAAGATACTGGGAACTCTGGCTGAAATTTTTCTCCCTGACAATACCGGCCCATCAAGCCAGGAGGCAAGGACCACCCTATCTGTCCAGCAGCAGATGAAGCCAGTGAGCCTGTTGCTTTTGAATGCCTAGTGTGCCAGTTTGCTGCAGCTGTGCTCGAGACATCTGCTCTTCAGCCCTGGCTCCTGGCTGGACTGTGCAACCCTTCCTTGTAGTACTGAATCCTGGGCTTTCCATCTTGGTCTTGGACCTTTTCAGTGGCTGTCATTTGACAGAGACATAATCAATTGACTGAGATGTAATCTGAAGGAAGGGAAAAATACGTTTAAACTATTACTGTCTCTGATGTCAAACCTTAAGTGCTTTGCTTCAAATTCATTGTAAATTCTACAAAATACTTAATTTGTACCTTATCTGGTTTTGGTCATTTAAGATGGTGACCAGATAATTACTTATGGTCGTTCTAATTGCATTTTAAAAGGTTTCTGTAGAATCTGACAGCTTGGTTTTGCCCTCTTTTAGCTAGAATTCAGACACAAAACAAATGCTTAGGCATTTGTCACAAGTAAGGGGACCAAAACCATCTGCACAGAGATGTGGGGGAAGGAGGGGCAGAAGAAGGAGGGCATCAGATGCTGATACTGTAGAAACTTCCTTTGCTGGCAGTAGGTCTATGCTAGAAGATTTTCTGTTTCTTCAGACATATTCCCACCTTCACAGGATATTTCTTGCCAAACCAGCTGCTATTCTAATTATAGCAATCTTTTACTGTTTTTTTTTCCACTCTAAAGGATTACTAGATGTGTTTACTAGGAAAAATTAGCAACCTTACTTCAACTTTTGCCTTCCTAAACTATGGTAATTAGCTCCAGCTTTCTTTCCAGGCCATTTCTAGGCACAGGTTTTAGCCTGCCTCTATAGTCCCAAACTGCCCCAACTTTATGGATCCTTCAAGTTCTAACAGACTCAGATACCCCAATCTGGACACTCCACCACTGTGCTTGAAGAAAATTTTGACTTGACTGTCTTTCCCAAAGCCATGTGGTATTTCAGTGCCTGACCTGGGATCAGTATAGGGCAATACTTCTGAGTTGCTCTCCCTTTTCTTCTGAACCTTGCTTGCATTTCTCATCTCTTGTCCTCCACTCTTTAATATAAACTCAGGACTATAAGACCATGTAGTGACTCAGATTTATGATACACGATGAGTTCCATTTAACTCAGATAGCTGAGCACAGCTGGAACAATGCAATGGGACTAGACACATTTGTGAGTGTTCACAGAAGGATAATTGTTTTAAAAATGGAGGAAGAAGCTATATTATATTGCATATGGCCTGTCAGGATTAATTTTTAGAGTACCTGTCAAAAGCCTCACATTATTTCATAGAACCCGGGGAAACAGCAAGAGTGGGAGAGGAAGGGGAGTAAAAAGAAATCAAATTGGCTATTCCACACAGTATTGCAGATCCAGCATAAATTTATATTGTGGTCTCCCATCCTGAGACTTCAGATAATACCATTAACCTCCAAACCATTTTTGTCTCTGGAATTTTAATTTGGGATAACCTGCACTGAGATTTTACAGTTCACTGATTATTAGAAGTCAGAGCTGTTACAGTATTATGTTTGAGTGAGAGAACTTGATTTGCAGCATATGCTAGGTATACCCCCAAACCATTGTCCTGATGCCAGTAGCAAGATTAAGGTACTAAGGGCTGGTGAAACTTTTATTAAAGGAACAGTGTTGGAAATGGATCCATCAGTTTGCTGTTCATAGGCATAATTTAGCTATTAAAAAATCTAAAACAACAAAGAGAGTAAGATTCTGATCTTAATTAAATGGATTAAATCCAAAGCAGCTTCAGCACACAAATAAACAGTTTGAACTTACATTTCTATTAATGTAGATGAGAATCTGTCTTAGTAAATATTAATTTACTTTGGCATTTGATCTAATATTTGCTGTTGTCTGTGGCTTTTTTTTTCAGCAGAAGAATGTACTCTGTTGTGAATCACTCGCCATGAGACCTCACTCCTTAGAGACATCTGCCCAGAGAGATCTCACTTTATTCTTGCAATGACTAAGTGGGAAACAGGAACCCCAAGGTAAGCACACTGAGCATATGTTTCCCTCAGGGAAATGTGTAATCATCAGAGTGGCTGAGATCTGAGTCTCTGAACCATTAACTAAAATCATTTACAGAAAAAAATTTTCTTAAAAATCTTTTCCCATCCTCTCACACTTAATATTTTTTCTTGCTGTAGTTAGAGGGCACTGCATTCCTTCAAAGCTTTTAGGCTGCTAGTAGATTACGTTATAAAGCTAATGTGACTATGCAGCACAGCAGAGCTGGATTGATTGGCATGAAACATAAACCTATCAAAAGAGAAAATCAAGCAGGCTGATAGCTCTGCTGTCAAGGCAGATTTATCTTTCATTGCAGCCTTGGCGGTCCCACTGCCTGGGATTAAAAAGCTAAAATTCTGTTGTGATCATTGCAATGATCTTGAGTTAGTGTGAAAATTTTCCATTAAAATTTGTTTTGAATAAGAGCTGAATTTTTGAAAACCCACAACCTTTTTTCAATCCCTGAAAATGTTAGAGACATTCATAGAAAGTGAGAATATCTGTCTCTTCACCCCACGCTCAGTAAAATCCCTCCAGTGTTTCTCAAACTTCCCTATCAACATTGCTATGTATTTGGTACATGATTTTCAAAGCTCCTGATTCACCTTTCACACCAGTGTAACAATACTGATGTTATGCTCTTCTCTTGATTTACAGCCCACAGTGAAATAGACACTGCACTCCAAATTCATCTTTAAGAACATTCCCTCTGGCTTCCACTTTTTACAAATAAGCTGTAGGATTGTTTGCTAGTATTGCTTTAGGGTTGAGGTGTCTCTTCCTCATTCACCCATTTTGTAGAAGTACCTTACCTGCAGACTGTCTAGGTCATGCCTTTGTAGACTACCTACTAACACAGAAGGTATAATGTAATTTGGTTGGTTATGGCAATGAGATAGGAGATGCTGAATTTTGGGTTGGTGTCTTGCATCTTATTTCATGCTTGGCATATTTCAAAACGAAAAAAACCCTGAAGTTAAGAAAAGGGAAAACAATGGATTTTTGTAATTAAAAAAGAGGTGAGAGAAAAAACCCAGTCATTCTTTATCATCCTTCAGCAACTCTGAGATATAACAAAGAAAGTCAAGGAGACAGAAGATCTTATGCAGACAGAAAAGAGTGGGTTCAGGAGATGGAGGTGGTGAATTCTCTTGAATTTATCAAATCTCGGTTTACTCTTTTCAGAGTCTCATTTTGAAAGCCAAAGATCATATCTGCTTCTCGGCCACAGCAGGATTTCAATTGCTTCCGTTGCCTTATGAACCTAAAAGAAAGCTTGTGTTTGAGATAAGTCCTGGAAATAAGCAGTAGGTAACAGTTCTGAGCAGTTTTTCGAAACTGTTCTGGCAGCTGTATATTTGTTAGAAGTCATTAGGAACCTAGTTAGGTGAGAGATATACTATTCCCCTGCAGCGTCTGCTATCGACATTAATAAATCTGTGGTTAGGTATGACCAATGTGTCAGAGTCTCAGCTGGTGTATGTACAGTGGTGTGTAGCTGCATGGACTCTAGTGAAGCTGTAATAATTTATACCAGCTGAGAATCTGAACATAACATTCCATGTTTTTTAAACATCTCTGCATATCTTGCTTTTATGGGCTATTTACAATAAAGTGCACACTGCTGAAGATCCACAAACCTTATTGCCCTTGGTATTTTTGCTTATATGGCTCTTTGTTATATTTTTATTTTTACCCACAAATCATTTTGGGTGTGAAACTTTCATCTAAGTATTTATTGAAGTAACACAGCAAAGTAGCCTAAAATCTGTATCCACCTACAGTCCAGTCGTCTTTGTGATAAGACAGAACAAGACAGGTAGGAATCTCAAGAAAAAGAAATGACAAAGGCCAAGGACAATGCTTGAAACTAACTTTTGCTACCTAGTCATAAGCCCTCAATTATTGCTTAGGAAAACATATCTCTATTTGAAAACAACTTGTTTGGGCTCCACCTTTCTACAGGTAGAATAGATTTCTTCTATATTGCCCTTTTCTACGTCCTCACCCCTGCAAGCAATTCAGAGTTGTGCTGTCCTGTTTTCCCCATCAACAGGTTTGTTAAAACTGACCTTTCCTACCTGCTATTCTTCAGAATTTTTTGTAGCTTTTGTCTGATCTCAGTTTGTATGAATGGCTACTCAGACTACTCAAAGCAAGCCAATCACATATATAAATAATACACCTGGTCCTTTCAGAGAAGTATCTGTGATGACTAAGACAACTTTGGGAGCAGTTGCAGATCCAAAGCTGGGATTACTCTGTGCTGAATGTTACAATACATACTTGCAAAAATTTTCCTGTGCTGGGAAGAAACATTATCAAAGACAGGTCTTGAATAATGTATTTGAGATGCATTTTGGGAAGCAGTGCTGGTAGAACCTTTGCCCTCTGAAAATATCAGTCACATAAGGATTTTTTTTTAAAGTGTTAAATTTTATATCATACCGTCCAAAATTGATGCTTTGTTCAGTATTGTAATATAATTCTTTCTCGGCAGCAGAGACAGCCTTCTCTAGCAATTTCTAGTCAATATATCCAATATATGGTTGAGTGCAGTTCTGTTTAAAATTGGGTCAATGCACTTATGTAGCGTTCAAGCCTCTCCATCACTGCTGAGTTCATGTTTTCCAGGGAATCTCTCTGCTGAATGACTGCATATAGGTTTTATGGTAACTACATGACAATATAGGTCTAGAATCTTGTTGTCTTGAATACCATCTTCTTCAGGAGAAGATTCACTGACTGACCTTGAAGATGTTGATATACTGAACTATTATTAATATCCTATTAGTAGTTAATATATCTTTGTACCTGATTATATATTTCATCTCAATTTTCTTCCTGTTACTGTGACAAGTTTTGATTTCAGTTTCTCACTTGAGTTAATTCTGCAAGAACCTGATTGCTTTGATGTGATACAGTGGAGCATGTAAATACCTGCCCAACTTAGGTATGTAAGGGGCTCATTAAAATATGTGGGATACTCGCATGTTTAAACTGAAAGGGAAAATCTAGTTATTCAGCTTGGGACCTCAGCCATCCAAGTCTGAGTTCTGCCACACTTGCGAGCATGAGCAGGAATCTAGAAAATGCGATGTCCAAAGAGGTGGAGAAATGTCTACTCAGAAAACAGAGGCTGAAGAGGAGCCTTTAAAGACATTGTAATGGTTTAACCCCAGCCAGCAACCAAGTACACAGAGCCGCTCGCTCACTCCCCCCACCTCAGTGGAATGGGGGAGAGAATCAAAAAACCACTGAAAAGTAAAACTTGTGGGTTGACATAAAGACAGTTTAATAAGACAGAAAAGGAAGAAATAATAATAATAACAATAACAACAACAATAATAATAGAATATGCAAAACTAGTGATGTACTATACAATTGCTCACTACCTGCTGAGCAGTGTCCAGCCAATCCCCAAGCAGTGGTGCCTCCTGGCCAACTCCCTCCAGTTTATATATTGGGCATGATGTAATATGGTATGGAATACCCCTTTGGCTCATTTGGGTCAGCTGTCCTTGCTGTGCCCTCTCCCAGCTTCTTGTGCACTCCCAGCCTCTGCTGGCTGGGCAGTATGAAAAGCTGAAAAGTCCTTGACTTAGTATAAACACTGCATAGCAACAACTAAAACATCAGTGTGTTATCAACATTATTCTCATCCTAAATACAAAACACAGCACTATACCAGTTACTAGAAAGAAAATTAACTTTATTCCAGCCGAAACCAGGACAGACTTAAGAGACTGCTACAAAAAATAAGACAATAAACTATGCTCCATTCCTACAGAGGATGTGACAGGGCTTAAAATTGCAGCCTGTGGAATTTCAATTAAAGGAGGTTTTTGAGAAACAGGTTAAAGAACTATCAGATAAGAATGGCTGAGGTACGACTGATGCTGACCAGGGACAGCGGCATAGGTTCGGTACCCTCTGAGATCTCTTCAGAACCTATTTTGTATATTTTTCTCTGTGACAATTTGAAGAAACAGAATTAGATGCCTATATTCTTTAATCCATCTGCCTTTGTCTTTCTCTGTAAAGGAGAATCCAAGCATTTGCCCAACCACTGAGGCATGCTGTGAGGGTAAATGCAATAAGGATTGTTAGCCAGTCAGGTGCAATGGCACTAAGTAGGGAGCTGGAAAAGAGATAGCACAGGCTGACAAACTTCAGTAGGTTTGGCCAGAGTGCTGGGACTGAAACTCTGTTATCAGCATCCCTTGGGCTGCCAAGCTTTCAGTGACAGCAGAATTTAAACACTCATTTCATTGACTGCTGACTCAGTCCTGTGTGAACTGAATAGGCAGTTCCTAGATCAAGAAGCAAAATGTAAAAGGTCCCAATTCTGCTATTACTTACACATGAAGCTTAATCTACTTAAGTAGAACTGTTAAGTGTGGCTAGTCTGATGCATAAAGATAATGACAGATGCAATTGTTTGCAGCACAATAGCCTCTCTGGGTTGTACCCAAAGCATCCTGCAATTAGGATATAGTTTTTGATCCACAAAAACTGGCTTATTTATCTTTTTAATAAAAAACCCCAGAATAGCATACTTTGTGGAGCATACATCTGTGGATAGACTTCTAGAGTACATTACAGCACCTTCACAGGTCCTGCAACACTGGAAGATTCAAATAATTGCTTTATATAATGATGTCTGTTAAAGCTCCACATTCTTATGTGTTTCAGTACTTGACATGTAAAACAGACACATGTTTCTTTATTCACAATATTAACTTGTCAAAGCTCAGAGGATTTTCTCTGTTAAAATGCTTGCAGCTGATAAGCTGTGTAGTATTCATGTTGTTTGCTAATGGGCTTATTTGGTTGGCCAGGAAAAGTACCATTTGAATACATCTGTTTACATTAAACAGATGAACTGTAGAATTTATCTGTCCTTTGTGAGACATCTTAAAGTTAGATAGCTATGTTTGAATGAGTCACTCATAGACAAGGGAGAAAATGAGGGCGGTTCATGGAACATTCAGCTCATCCTAAGACAGGTCAGATGAAATTGTCTGTCTCGGTGAAAAGCTCATACTGGATTTTCAAGGAAGTACGGCCACAGAATTGTGTACATGTTTTGCAAATCGCTATCAAATGGTATAAAAAGCAAAAAAAAATGTTTTGTATATGGACTTGCCAGATTTTAAGTGTTTGTCCTTTGAATTTTTGAAGAATGGATTATCCTGTGAATATAGTTGTATAGGGGTTCCCACTGTGTTCCACACTGACCTGGTCTCTCTGCAGTATTTCAGTACACAGGATAATATAGCCACCTCTGCAAATGCACATCAGGCATATAAGTCTACACATCTGGCAGGGTGTATGCAAGTGAGATGAGCTTCTGTGTAAAAGGCTGTACATTAATGTTTCTGAACTTAGACCTTTAAGGGAAACAACTTTGTAAGTTTTGCATGCAGATGACCTGAAACCAAAATTCAGGCCAGGTAGTTAATGGGAATATTTAAAGACAAGTCAGTTTTGGTCCCGGTGTCTACCGCAAGTTTTTAGAGATGGAGAAGATGAAAGAAGTTGGCTTTAATGAGGGTCTTGTCTGGAAGACACCAGGTACCTTTCTGCTTCCAGTTTCTGAAAGGCTTAAAACATTATTCTCCCTTCAATTCCCAGCACATCACAAGACAGTGCCTATCAGTTTTATCCTTGCATGAAACAATTTCAGGCAGTGATTACAGATTTTATGAAAGCCAAAGAGAATTTCTGAGTAGAAGGGTCTATCACTTTACCGTAGCCTCTATGGAATGTTGATTTTCTTCTTATTGATTATTTTTTCTTATGAAATAAGACAAAATACATTCATAGCATTTATAGAATAAACCAGTAAAATCCCAGCTTGGTACTTCAAGCAAGCCTGAAGAAATAAGGATACAAACTTTCATATATGGTTCTCTATATTTATAATATAGAGGATATCAACAATGTTGACCTCTGGTTCTCAATTTTATGCTTTGCTTAACTTTTACAGTGCACTGACACTTAATCTATAATGTAATTTATTATTTTTGTAGAATAAAAATCCTTTATATTTTAAAGGCAGCATTGCTAGGTGGGAAAGAATAGCTGATTTTTAATATTTTTAAAGATTAAGCCAGTCTTTAAGTGAATAAATATAATCTGAGATGTATAATTATATAATAATCTAAATGTGAGAACTCAGTTTAGAAATTTAGAAATTCCATATTTACTGCTCTTATCTTTTTCAAGATACTCGCATCAGATACTGAAGTCTGGTGTTCTTATGTGAGAAATTCAATCCTATACTTAAAATATTTTAATTATGGAATTTCTTATAGGCACATGTTGTTACTAAGTATATAATTTTAAAGTCATTACAGGATATAATTACAATACAGGTAGTGCATCCAGATTCTTAAAATACACATTCTAGAGATGAGATTGAGATTAAGTAATTACACAGGAAGTTAATGTACAGTCTATATTAATTAGTGGTATTTACCTGCATAAAATATGATGTAGTTTCATTAAATTGTAATTTCAGTATAAAACTGTAATATATGTACCTGAATTATCATGATTATCATTGTTAATAATAAATTTCTTGAAGACATTCTCCTTAGCCTGGTGATGTTCATTGTGTCATAGGTACAGTGCTCAGCAGCATTATCAGTTTTCTTTCTTTTCTCCAATATAATCACTTCAGTCTGAGTCTGCTGCTTAGTCTCACCCTGTGTTAAGGTCTTGGTGAAAAATTTCAAAATCTGTGTGCATAATCCCATTTATAGTTGATGTCTCCGAATTTAACTTCTTTCCTACTATAAGAAATGGTGAAGCTTCTTTTGCTCATTCCTAGGGAACGAAGCTGTAAGCAATGTCCAAACTACTGCGTCTCTGCTGATAGTGCAAAGAGCATTTGCTGCCAAAGGCATCTTATGCTGCCAGTGCCAACTTCGACTGCCTCTAGTACAGGGTATAGTCAACACGCAGCTGCTTGTAGTTACTCAGCCACCATCTGTAAGTGTATTGCCTTGCTTTGAACCCAGCTCTATGTAATTTTTTTACACCTTTGCTTACAGATCCCTAAATGAAATTGAAATTTCAAACAAAAATATGGTAGTGGATATGCAATGAATCCAGTGTAATCTCCATGCATGACATAAGGATGCTGTACTGGTTGTAATAGAGAGTTCTGCAGATGGGGCATGATTCCAGTTGCATTGTTCCAAAGACTGGCACATCATTTAGGCCTAGCATGGAACAAACATCACAGAGCTTTATCCAAATATGCAGTGGTCACTTGTCTGAATGTTTCAGATGTCCAGAAACCTCTGAAAAATATGCTGTACCTGCTGTTACTAATAGAAGGAGGAGAAGGGGTAAAATCTCCTTACTGCTCCTGACTTCCTTCCCCAGCAGCAGCCTGGCAGATGCTTACCCTACAAGTAACAATATTTTCAAAGTGAACTGCTTTGTTCAGTTATAATTTATGCTTCCATGTAACCATACTCCAGAATCTCAACTGTCATCTGAAAAGTACTAAACTTCATGATTTTGTGGTTGAACACAAGTTTCAAAATATGAAGTGAATGTAACCCACCTCATGACAGCTGCTAACATCCTTAGGCAATCTGAAGAAATAGTATGGGGGCAGGGAGAGTGATTTAATATGATATCAACTAGTAAGATCAACGATGTCTAAAATGGTAATTTGGATAATGGTCATCTTGTGCCTCTTTTCATAGAATCATAGAATGGTTTGGTTGGAAGGGACCTTAAAGATCATCTAGTTCCAACCCCCCTGCCATGGGCAGGGACACCTTCCACTAGACCAGGTTGCTCAAAGCCCCATCCAACCTGGCCTCGAACACTTCCAGGGATGGGGCATCCACAGCCTCTCTGGGAAACCTGTTCCAGTGCCTCATCACCCTGACAGTGAAGAACTTCTTCCTTACATCTATTGTAAATCTACCCTCTTTCAGTTTAAAACCATTACCCCTCATCCTATCAGTACATGTCCTTGTAAAAAAGTCTCTCTCCAGCTTTTTTGTAGGCCCCCTTTAGGTATTGGAAGGCTGCAGTAAGGTCTCCCCGTAGCCTTCTCTTCTCCAGACTGAACAACCCGACCTCTCTCAGCCTGTCTTCATAGGAGAGGTGCTCCAGCCCTCTGATCATCTTCGTGGCCCTCTTCTGGACCCGCTCCAGCAGGTCCATGTCCTTCTTATGTTGGGGGCCCCAGAGGTGAACACAGTGCTCCGGGTGGGGTCTCATGAGAGTGGAGCAGGGGGGCAGAACCACCTCCCTCGACCTGCTGGT